>APFE031595975.1:122102-278818 GCA_000404065.3 Pinus taeda | reverse complement strand
TGTAAAAGAGATATGGTAAATTAATAAAAATATAAATAAACGAGAGGTATGGTAAACAAATAAAACATTTTTTTTTATTTACTTCATATAAGACTCAAAAAATGCGTTATATTTAGGTGAAAACTATGGGCAAAATACTATGGGACAAATACCATGGACTAGATTGTTATTAATACCATGCAAAAAAACATTATTAACCCTAATATTAGTATTAATAAAAATAAAAATGGCACATGGTATTGACCCATGGTATTCACCTAGAATGTAGCCTATTTAAATGAGGGAATTAAACCAGAATAGATCCATCTTTACTCTGGATCTACTAACCCCGAGAGGTATCAAATATCGTGATATGCAAACTAGCATAGAGTGAAAAAATATTTGATCCTCTTGGGGCTTGGTGGATCAAGAATGGATGTTGTAATTTAATGTAGGTTAAACATTTTTAACTTGGTTAAAATAAAAAATAAAATTAAAATCAATTATTAATTTTTATAAATTACTAATAGTATTTTTTAAGCTCCAGGTTTATGATAACCCATGGTATTGACCCATGGTAATACCATGGTATTCATGTGAGCATAGACTATTTAAAGGGGAAATTCTATCATATTAGATCCATCTTAATTCTGGGTCTACCAAGTGCTCAGAGGGATAAATAGATTTCATCCCTCTAAGAGTGGTAGATGTGGAGTTAAGATGGATATAGGTAGGTTTTTATGATAATGAAGATATTAAATATACTTAGGAAATTACATTGTAAAAACATCTTAAGGTGAATGGTTAAAGGTACATTTAGTCACTTCACACAATTTAGTAAAAAATACCAATATCTTCATTAATATTGGTTTTTAACTTTTTCTGATTTAACAAAAAAAATTCAAACCAATGAAACCTTATCACTCTTTCTGCATCACCCTCCCAGAATATTTCTCACCATTTTTCAAACATTCTCAATATGATATCTTCATGAAAAAGTTTAGGTATTGATGTTGGATTAGTTTTTTGAAAAATAAGCTGGTTTGTACAACCTTTCATCTTCTGTGCTATTCTTAGTTTATCCTAATGATCTGTAGGGGTTGGAGCCACTGCACCATATTTTCCTAAAAGGTGGAGATTGTTCACCAAAAAGGAAATTAATCTACATGTTACAACGTTGTTAAAAAATGCGAGACTTATGAGGGTAGTGAATTATGCTAATAAGAATTTAGATTGGGAGAGATGTAATTAAATTTTATTATTTAATAGAAGATTTCCAATTAAAATAATAATAAATCTACATCTATATATTCATATATTGATTGGAAGGATTCTCACAAAGGTCACTTCTTTCAATTAGATCCCCTTCAAACCTTTGGGATACCTAATACTATCTTATATAATATAGTTGGGGCTTGCTACTTGTTGCCATGTTGGGGTAAACAAACTTGATGTGTGTTTTTGTTTTGTTTTGTTTTGTTTTTTTTTTTTTTATCTCGCAGTTGGAGTTTATGGAATAAGAAAGAAATTTGATAACTTGAAAAAAGTGGTAGCTTGACAAAAGTTGTAGAGAAAAGATTAATCTCTCTTGCCTTGACAACACTCATTGTCAATATCAACAACTACAAGAACTTTGTTGTGGAATATTTACAAGAACTTTGTTGTGGAATATTATCAAAACTAATATAAGGATATGAAAGAGTGTATTGTAATAAATTTGACAAACATGGCCACTGGAACATTGTTTGTAGGAAGAGAAAATTATGTTTCTTTTTTCCAAACATGTATTTTAGTATATTACAGTTTAATGAATATGTTTTCTTATTATCATATATGGTTTCATACTTTAACAAAACATTTGCCAAGACTTCACAATGTTTTATTATTTAGTAAAAGATTTGCAAAGATCTTACAAGATTTTATAATTCAGTGAAAGCTTCTCCACCACTGTACAAGATAATATAATTTGGTGAGAGATTTCCCAAAAAAATTATATATACATATTATATTATTGATAAAATCACCTCCCATTTTTGCTATGTATCATGGGGATTAGCCCATTTATTATACATATAAATTTAGGGTGGTTCTTAAAATTTTCCCTGCCCCTTAGTGACAACTTCCTGAACTCCAACCATAAATTGAAGTTTAGTAAAATTAGCCTCTGTGAGAGCCTTTGTAAAGATGTTTGCAACTTAATCATCGGTTGAACAATATTGCACTTCAAGAACATGGTCATGAATGAGCTTTCTAATGAAGTGCATGTGTAGTTCAATGTGTTTGTTGCGTTGATGTTGGATTGGATCTTTGCATAGTTGAATGGCACTTTGATTATCACACCAAAGTGTAGTCGGATGTTGTTGTTGAAAGCCAAACTCTCACAGGATTTGACGAAGCCACAGGGCTTCCTTACTAGCTTCTATAGCACCACGATACTCTGCTTCCACTAAAGAAAGAGAAATGACACTTTGTTTCTTGCAAGCCCATGTAATAGGTCCAGGACTAAGAGTGAAGACATAACTTGTAGTAGACTTTCGATCATCAGGGTCACCAGCCCAATAAAATCAATGAAACCAACCAATAGAGGAGATACTTCTGCACTGTAATGAATCCCAAATTCAACTATACCTCGAACATAACAAAGTATTCTTTTAGCTGCTTTCCAATGACTTTCATGTGGGTTTTTCATAAACCAAGCAATAAGGCCAACAGAAAAGGAAAGGTCAAGATGGGTATGGGTCAGATACAAAAGTTTTCCTACAAGCTGATAGTATAAGGTAGCATCAACTTCAGGGGAAGTACAAGTGACTGAAAGTTTGGCTCCAGACTGAAAGGGAGAAGGGGTTGGCTTACAGTCTTCCATGTGAAAGTGGCGTAGAATATCACAGGCATACTTGGACTGGGAAAGGGAAATATCTTCCTTGGATTGCAAGACTTGAAGACTAAGAAAATAATGCAAGTTTCCTAATTTTGTCATTTCAAACTTATTTTTAAGGTTGGACTTCACATGCTTTATAAGGATGTGATCACTACCAGTAAGGATAAGATAATCAACATAAAGAACAAGAATGATAAGACACTTACTCACTTTCTTGGTGTAGACAGTATTGTCAGAATGACACCTAAAAAGGCCAGTATCTAAAAGAAAGCTTTCCATTTTGGCATACCAAGCTTGAGGGACTTGCTTGAGACCATAAAAGGATTTCTTAAGCTGACATACAAGGATGGAGTCTTTTTGTATAAAGCCAGTAGGTTGTTCCATATAGATTGCTTCATGAAAGTCCCCATGCAAGAAGGCATATTTAACATACATCTAATGGACTTCCCATCTGAAAGAGGTGGCGAGGGAAAGAACAAGGTGGATAGAGTTCATTTTCGCAATAGGGGAGAAGGTTTCAACATATTTAATGCCTTCAACTTGTGAAAATCCCTTAGCAACAAGATGAGCTTTATGTTTATCAACTTTTCCATCTGGTCCATACTTGGTTTTGTAAACCCATTTTCATGTAACAAGCTTTCATCCCTTTGGAAGAGGAATAAGATCCCATGTATCATTTGCCAATAATGAACAATATTCTTCATTCATAGCTACGTCCCAATCTAGATGGCCTAAAGCTTCTACAAAGGTGTTAGGATCATAATTCGCTAAAGCTTGAGCTAGTAAAGAAGTGGCTCTATCGAACTAAGAACGTGTACGTTGTTGGTCTAAAGGATCACCTACAAGAGCACCTGCTGCATCCCGAGTAGCATAGAAAAATTTTGGAAGCTGAGGAGCTGAAGGAGGATCCTAAGAAGGTGGGGGAGGATTTTCATCCTCACTGTCATCATCTAAAGAAGAAATATTTTCAGAAGTAGAAGGGATAGAGAGAGGTGGAACATTCGTCAAACTAGGCTCACAGGCGGATATATTTTCAACAAAATTTACATCTCTTATAATGATAACATTATTGAACTTAAGTGGAATAAGTCTATATCATTTGACATCTTCATAATATCCAACAAAAATAAATTTTTCACTCTTAGGTTCTAAAGATTTATGTTTCTCAACTGGAATATGGGTACATGTGTCACTTCCAAAAACACAAAAGTGACTTACATCTGGTTTAATTGAGCTCCATGCTACTTCTGGAGTGATATTATTTAAAACCTTAGTAGGAGTGTGATTTACTATGTAATTTTCACAGTTAATTTCTTCTGCCCAAAAATTAAGACTAAGTCCTTTAGATTGAAGCATACAATTAGCCATTTCCTTTAAGGTGTGATTCTTCCTTTCAGCTACACCATTTTGTTGTGGAGTATATGGAATAGTATGTTGAATTTTAATTCCATTTTCAGTGCAAAAGTTGATGAATTTGTTGTTAACATATTCTCCGCCATTATCGGATCTTAGCTTAATAATTTGATGTCTAGATTTTTTTTCAACAAAGGCCTTAAAGGCCAAGAACATGTTAAATACTTCACTCTTGAGTTTTAAGATGTCTACCCAAGTGCGTTTGGAGAAATCATCAATGAAAGTTAAGAAATACTTGTAGCCAGAGAATGAAACATCTAGAAGTGGACCACATAAATCATTATACACAAGCTATAAAGGGGTTGAGGCGTGCCAAGAGGCATGTTTTTCAAAGCTCTCTCTCGATGTTTTTCGAGTACACATTTGGAACAAACACCATCTCTGCAAGATACCATAGGAAGACCTGTCACCATATTTTCTTTACATATATTTTGAAGGGAGCGATAGTTTAAGTGACCAAATCGCTCATGCCAAATTTGCTCACTTCATCATTATGAGCAACAAATACCTCAGGAAGAGTTGATGACCCAAAGTTGTTAAACTTATACAACCTTGTAGAATCATCAATAATGCCAGTAGCTAAAATCTGTCTAGGATCTCTTAGGCCCTTAATTACAATATTGTGAGGTGAAAATTCAATGGTTTTACCTTCATCTGAATGAGTTATCTGATATATAGATAGAAGTTTGTAGGATAAGGTTGGAACACATAGTACATCATTAAATTGACCATTCTCTAGATGAATAGTTCTAGTCATTACAACACCAAGAGATCTATCATCACCAACATATATATTTTTGGTGTTACAATCATGTAAAGAAGAAAACATGGCTTTGTTTTTGGCCATGTGACAAGAAACTCCATAATCAATGAGCTAATCATGAGAATGGGAAGAAGAAGATAAATTTATTGCATAACCAGACCGAGATGCTTGACAGCCACATGTAGAAAGTGTTATTCCTAAAGATGAAGTTGAAGTTGAAGAGTGCTCCAAATGGATGTTATGCTTCTTCATTTCTGCTTCCAAGGCTTCCATCTTATTAAAGCATTTGGATTCGAAGTGGCCATCTCGATTACAAAAGTTGCAATGTCTATTAGTTTTCTTCCCTTTTCTTTTATTTTCCTTATCATTTTGTTGAATTGATTTTTCATTTTGAGAATGAAATTGCTTAATACCCTTGTTTGGTTTAGGACCATTCTTTTTAGGATACTGCTTCTTAGGATTCTTTGAATTTGGTTGTTGCTGGGTGGCTAAGGCTTTCTTAGAAGAGTTTCCAAGATTAAGAAGACCAAGATGCAAGATTTTTTCTTGTTCTCTTATTAAAGAATCACAAAAGGCATCAAAAGAGGGGGACTTGCAGTCTTGTCCTTAAGAGATAAAGGCTTCCATAGTAGAATGGAAAGTGGAAACAAACACAGAGTAGGCTGGTCCCAACTTAGTAAGAATGGAATAGATAAGGCTTCCGTCTTCTTTCTTAACCTTAACACCTTCCAATAGAAGTCTAAGGGTCTTGAACTTGGACAAAAAATCTTCAATGGAAGAAGCATTATTGGGGTCCAATGTAAGAAACTCATTTTTGAGTTGATGGGCTCTAATTTCATTTTTAATTCCAAAAGCTTTAGTGAGTTCTTTCATTTCTTCATTAGCGGTATCAAGTTCTGTAATATGGAATCTAAGGTCTGGAGAAATAGACATCCCTATCAACCCACGTGTTTGATATTGTCTATTTTCCCATTTGGTTGCCTTATCTTCATCTTTAGGTTTAGTTTCTTGGCTTGAGGCTATTTTGTAAAGACCTTTACTTCTAAGTAAATCCACAATATAGGACCACCATTGGAAGTAGTTGGTGTTGTCAAGAATATCTTGGCATGAAATTTCCATTTTGACAGAAACTAAAGATGTAGATTTTGAAACTAAGTGTTCCAATGGAAAGATCTCGAAAAATTAGGCTAATTAATAAAACAACGGCTCTAGAAATGGCTTCCAGGTGAAGAAGTTATGGATTTTTGAAGAAAAGTTGTTGAAGATGTCAGCGAAGTGCGTGAATTTGTGGAAGTGAATGATAATGTTATTTTTTTTTAAATCTGCCCCCCTTTCCAAACTTAATCTAATTAGCTCACTTTAAAAAATATTTTTGTGACCCACTTTTATAAATAAGTAAAAGTTACTTTTGCAATGGTACTTTATGAGCTACTCACTAAATTGTAACATAAATAAAAGATAAAGAGACTTTAGAATTATAAATGACTCACTTTTTATAATGGGTGAGAACACTTTTACATAAAGTAACTTTAAAACATAAGATACATGTGCTTTTTGAAAAAGTGACTCAACAAAAAGAAAGAATTGAACTCAAGAGCTCTATTCTCATAAAGTAACTTTGGACCAAGCGAGCTAGTTTAAAAGGTTAGTAATTTTTGAAAAAGAGGAAGGGGGTGTTTTGTTTTGTTTTTTGTTTTTTTGTTTTTTTAGTCACTGAAGCTTTGGGGTGCGTGCTTACCTAGCACGGACATTAAAAAAAAACCAAACCTTATAGCTTGAAGCTATCTTTGTCTATAAACTAAATATTTTCCTCAATGTTTCTGATTTTCTGAGATCACACTAATGTGCGACTGAAAAGAGCATACGCATGAGAAAACTCCTTCCTTTTTGTTTCTAATTTTCCAAGATCACACAGAGTTGCTGGAAAAATGCATATGTAGAAATGAAAGGTATAGATCTAGTAATAAAAAACAAAGAGATAAATAAACCGAAATAAACAAAGAGATAAATAACTAAAACTGCAAATAAAGAATATATACCTCCAGATCTTAAAAATGACATAGCTACGGCTACTAGAAAACTTTTTGCATGAAACGAAAGGGGTTCATCACTGGAACAAATGATTCTAACACAATAGATCAGTCGTCTTGGCCTAAAAGAAGTAAAAAACAATAGATCTAGGAAACAACAGTCGGATGTAGTTGTACTGGCTTCTGATTTGGATCACCAATGGATGTGGCCCTCAAATAGCTTTAATACCATGTAGGAATTTATCGAGAAAGTTCCTCAGATATAACACCAAAGGACACCACTCACAAACAAATCACAAATCATTACACCATTAGTCTTGACGCAGTTAAATCCCTCAAAGAGGAAATAGTCAATGACCTGACCCAACGCGACCACTTCAGGAAATTTATTAATAAAAGAAAGAAAATTTACATAAGCTTATCTCATGAATGGTCACCCTACAAATGACCCTCCATGCTCTTTAAACAGAGATCATGGACCAATCAGGTGTTAAACCATGGATCAAGTGTTGATAATACCAAGGAGAGAATGAACTGTCAGATCACTTCATGTCTATGGCATATCATCACTGTCGGATTGTAAGTTACAAATGTACATAGTAAATAAACACACTTTACCTAACTCTACACTAGACCAAGTTATGCTTAACAATTTCCTATGTGTCAGAATATCCTAACAACTAGTCCATGACTATGAATTATATTTTTTTTAGTCTTTTCTTTCCTTATTCCATGCAAATTCCAAGAACTAACGATGAACTAATTTGTAGTTGGTCTCTAGTATCTTCTTTCTTGTATGTCTTAAGATGATATTAGATAATTGGTTTCTCTTAGGGCATACTGTTTTTATTATTTTATTGTTAGGTTATTATACATTGTTCTACCAGTTTGTAAAATGAGGGTATATTTAATCCTCATTCTTTATGCATATCACACTTGGTCTCACACTCCTTTCTCTGCATTTGAAAACCAAGAGAAGAACATTCGTGCTGGAAATTAGGCCCACATCTTGGATGGGTCTTATATCCCAAACATTGTGAGGTTTGATTAGGACTTCACAATTTGGAGACCCCCTAACTATCAGCGGTACATTTTACCCATCAACAAGGTCCAACAAGTCGTTGTTGAATGACGATGGAGAAAGGGGTGGCATTAGGTGAGGCCAAGGAGGGAGTAATAGGACAAGGTAAGAGGGAGTGAGATGAGGAAAGAGGTGGAGGGCCAAATGAGGGGTAAATAAAACAAAACAAAGGATAAAAATAGGGAATTCTCAGTTGGAACAAAAGAGGGAGTAGATGATAGGGTGAATGGACAACGTGTAAGATAAGAAAACTTAGAGAGAAGTCGGTGAAAAGTATGCACCCAAGAAAACAATGTTGAGGAAGGGGATGGAGTACCAAAAACAAAAGATCATGCACTAGAAAATAAAGGAAACATAAGTTGATGAAAATCCTGACTAGAGTTGCAGGAAAAGATCATGAAGAAGCTAAACCTGCATAAAAATTCCCTACGAAGAGGTGTGATGCATAGGAGAAAAGATAGTCTTGAGCTGTTGATATGGACTATGATAATTAAGCCCTTTGTCTACATGTTCTCCATATGAGGTGTTGATATCCAATGTTACATATCCTGGAGAGATTTTTCCATGATTGGTAATTTATAAGTGGATCCCAATTCCTTGTACCTGCCATGTGGCAGTCTTCCCCCCACTTCTCAGAATGATAAACTTGTCCTTGACTATATTATGCCATAATTGAAGCTTTGGGTTTGCGAATGTGTAAACCTTCATGCCAATGTACCTTCCAAACCCCTTGAATACTTTTAGTCTATCCAGACAAAAAACTTACCATTATTATATTGATCCTTACAATGACAAGTGGCCATGCAGGCTACCAGATGGGGGAAGCTTTCTGCCCCTAATAAATATTCATTTCTCTTATTGTTGGCTACATTTTGTGTAGTGGATAAACATCCTTTGTTGGGGATAATGTATTGCTATGATATTTGATTGCAAGTGGCTTTCAGTTGATCTGAAGTCAGCTGCACTTAATTTGAATCAATGACCTTTGTTGTGTAATAAAGTCTTGCATTTGATAGCTTATCCACTAGTTTATTTCCACTTCTAAATATATGATAGGGTATGAGTACATTAAATTTTGTAACTTGATCAACCATGTTTTCTAAGCTAGCTAGAAATATCCAGATATTTGTGACTTTGTTCAGGCTTGTGCCATTTGAATTCTTTTGATCATGTTGATGATTTCTTTTTAATCTCCTTCATGTGAAAGTTTTTCTATGTTTATAATATTAGCTATCTTATTCCTTACTCCACATCATATATTTCTACAACATATCTCGTATCATAACCCAATGAACTAACATTTACATGTCATAATTTCCTTTTCTCATTCCATAATACTCCTTTTTAGTTGGCTAGTCGAAGATTACCTTTAGAGGTTCCATCAAAGTTTAATTTAATGAATCCACTAATTCGTGGTTACCACTAGATGGGGCTTGCTTGGATATAGAGAATGGTGTGAGATTATTTTATTTCGATTGAATGATGTAGCTCCAAAAAGCAAAGTATCGATGATTCTAAAGTCTTACATTCCCAATCTTGAGTGTTCCATGGGGAGACTAGAATTGTTTCTTTGACTTTCTTAATATTTTTTTTTCCAAACCTGGTTCAAATCCTCTTTACTATTTTGAAAATTGTCTAGCTATATTCCTTCCACATTTCCTAGACTCTAAAGCCTAGGGATAGTTGTTAGGATGTATTTATGATTTTATTCTTGAATGGCACGTGTATCCATTCTTCAAGTGTGGACTTCATATTCATTTTATTCGTATAATTTTCCCTAAAGAGATTGTCATATTGTCCCAAAAATTTGAGGAAAATTGACAACTGTTTAGTAGGTTTCCGCCATTTCTATATACGAACAATAGAGTGACATTTTGTTGGACGTGGGACTCACATTAATGTTCTATTTTTTAATAGGATCCATATGAATATTATTATTTTGGGCCATAGTTACGCTTTCCATAACTTTTTCCATTTTTTTCCTGATTCTGTTATGTTGTGCTTGCTAATATATTATATGCTTCCTTGAGATGAAAATTTCCTTTGTAATTTTTGCCCCGCTTGAGAATGTCATTCCCATTGAGACTTTTAATTTTCTATGCTCTATTTCCTTTTCTAGGGTTGTGTAAGAATCCATGTTATTGTTGGGGAATTAATGTCTTTGTATTTCCCATAGCCTACATTGAGTTTGATCTATTGTGTGGTTCCAGTATTCCATCGAATTTTCTTTGTAGTTGCAATTCAACTTTGATATTTCTTATGTCTTCTATTTGTTCTAGTTTTGGCCATTCTTCTCATGAATCCTCCCAAAAAATGCAATATTTATTATTCAATTATCCCAAAATCTATGGTTTTGTATGAGTTACTTGTTGTTGTAGGCTTGATTCCATAGATATGAAAATTTTATCTATTCTTGCAATCTTACGAGCTAATTATTTTCAATGTCAGGAGCATATTTGTTTTTCTAAATCTTTTTCCATAGAGCTTCTACATTTTTAATCCATCTCCACCAAGTTTTTCCCTCATTATTTTACTTAATATTTTTAGATGTATATGTCCTAGTCTTCTTATAGATTTTTATTTGCATAATTTTTTTCATGCAACTAATGCCCATTTCTTCTCGTGTTTGGCTCTGCCCAATAGGAAGGATCTTTGGATGGATCATATTTTATTGGGGACAACTTTAGGGGCCACAAGGGTAGATATTTTATATAGAGGAATCACTTGAAGAATGTATTTGAGAAGAGTGAGTATGTTGGTGATAAGCCTCAGTATCACAACAATAATGTTGAGATTCCCAATGCTACCAACTTTAATTATCAACCCAGGGTTCATACAAGATTAAGAGGTGACAATGCTATATGCACGGTAGGTCAAGTTCTACTCATGCCACCCTAAAGCAATAGACTAGATCAAGGCATACAAAGACCACTATTTAAACTAGATCAAGGAAGGGAATTGCATGAAAAGAGAGAGAGTTATTCTCTAACTAAAGAAATGGAAATATTCTACTAATTGCAGAAATAAAAATGATATCCATCCAAATGTTAAGACTAACTCGAGTTACAATAATGTAAATATTGTGCTAATTGTAAAAATGATAAGTAATAACCTACTTGTAGAATTTAAACCCTACTATACTTGCATAAATGTATATCATTAGTCTAATTGTAGTATGTGAAAAAAATTATTTGAAAAGGAAATTAGTATATCAACAACCCTAAGAAAGCATGAATTCAAAAATCAAGCCTAAGCAAATTTACCTTGATTAATCACCCTTTTTATCATTTTTTTTCAAATAAACCTAGCTCTATTGATAGATTCCATGTGAATTTCATAAGAAAACCATCATTTCCATTTAACTTTGGACATATGTCCTTTAACCCTAATTGCATAATTGTACTTGTAGTGAAGAAAAGGTAGGCCTAGAGTGGCCCTTGGTCCTCCACATTCATGGATTTACAACTTGGGGGTTATTATCAAGCCCAAGAGACAAAAATCAAGCTTCTATAGCAAATATAGTCATGTTTGAACAATGATACAATATGCTACAAGATTTCTGTAAGGTGCTACATGGTTGCCCTATGTTGCTACAGGATTGGATTTGTGAGCATCTTGAGGGTGGAAAAAGAGTTCTGAAGGTGCGGAAGGTGTAGAAGGGTGGATGAGGGTGTATGAAGGTTGTATGATTCCTTTCCCAAGCATAGAACCTCTCAGAGACACATCTTTCACAAAATAAAATGTTCTTGGTGTCCTTCAATGACCCAAAAATGTGGTTTTAGTGCTAGAGTTTTAAGGGAAATGTGAGATGAGAAGGAAGAGATTGATCATGACAAGAGATATTTAGGATGAGTGTGCCAAACCTGAAAGCCACCAGTAGTACATGTAGACCAACAACAAATCCCTTTTGTGCTTAAAAATAATGCCAAACTAATGGTGATGTTACAACAAAATAAACTAGACAAGAAAGGACAAGTTGAGTTTTATGAGACAAAATAGGAAAGGATGAGTTGAATTTTATTTCCTTAAGGTTTAATCTATATTGCAACATGAATCTGACCTAAATACATGAAATTTTGAAGAATAGTGTGATTTAACACCAGATATGTAGAAACAAAGTATGTAAAAGAGAAATGATCTAAAGCCCCACAATAAGCAAAGGAAAATAACCACATATTTTTGGCTTGCTACTATAGACTCTTCAACCAAACTTCCCACAAGAGAGGTGGTAATCAGGCCTGCAACGACAATTTATTTTTTCAAGTAAACTTGTAATAAGAAAGAAGGAAATGCTACTACTAAAAATAATCCATAAATAAAATACACACAAAGATAATGGAGCCTCTAGGTTGGATCGTAACCCAAGGGGAATTAACCCTTTGAAACAAACTTAGGTGTGAGGCAATAGTAAACTTTACATTGACATAAAATGATGTTCAAATAAATCATGCAAAGGAAAAATGACAGTCTCAAGCACTTGGCTCTTAGTAGCTCTTCCTTTCTCAAAAAAATTGAATCCTAGTGAGCCCTTAGGGTTGTTTATTTACAAAGAGGACTGAGGGGAAAACTCCTTCGAAAGAGGACTGCTTCCCTCCAAATTATTGGGAAAAGTGGCTCTAGCTCCATTATATCGTTGCAATTACTTGAGTTCAATGGTTGTGAGTAGACCTTGAGTTGTTGATGAGTGAGTTTAGGGATCAAGTCGAGTTGAAGGAGAGTAAATATAGGGGAAAATCCTCCTACGTCTCCTCTAGATGCCTCCAGTGTGCCTCTGCATAGTAAAAGTACTAAAAAATGCTTATTTTCCTGCACATTAACCAAATTAGGTCACTGATGATGAAAAATATCCTTTAGTATTCCTACTAAGCACATTATAGCGAAAAATATGTTAATTAATGTTATAAAAGAAGAACTTATAGGTTGGGGGATAGAAAAATGGGCCTTATAATATACTTATTGATGGGGCCCATCATCACCCACATGTTGAAGGTGTTTCTCACCCTTTGGGAAACTTACTCACTGATTTACAGCTCATGCATGAATATAGTGGCCTCTATGACATTCCAACGCACCTCAGATGGTGTGCCTTCTTGGGGATAAAATATTTTATTTGCCTTTATGGATGCCCATTCCCTTTGTTAATATACTTGATCTCTTCTCTCTTGTAGGCCCAATAATAAGGGAGGGTTGAGCTTTATCCCTATCCAATTGATCTTCAACATTTGAACAATTAATTTGCAGAATGGGGTTCTCTCTAGGGAATTCCTTAACCTTTCATGGGAGTGATATTTTGTTATTTGTAGACTATGGGGTGTATCATGCCATCTCCTTTGGAGATTTTTCAAACTCTTAGTCCCCAATAGCCTAAAGAAAACTTCAAAATGGAGGACCAATTTGGGATATGCAAAGACAAGATTATGGTTACTTATGATAACCTCGGGAATTATTAACTCTGCTATGATGTATAAGGGGCCACTAGCTTCTTTGGCCATAACCTTATTTACTTCCTCAACCTTTGTTTCTTCATGGAAAATCCAAGAGGACAGAGCCACCAGTTGTGCATCTCCCAACCTTAAATCTGGGTCCCAAAGGTTCATGTCTATCTGGATCATGTTGTGGATGTAGAATTCAACCAATTTGGCTCTATATTCAATTATTTATTGTTGGAAGAAGTCAATGAACTTCCTGTAATCCTAAAATGGGAGAGAGCCATATTGTGCCAATGTCTTGATTTGAAATTGCAGCCATTGTTCATTGAGGAATATATCATATGAATTTGATGGCCGCCTGCATGGATGGCTTCCATGGACAAGCTTTCCATGGTGGAAATTTGTGCCTACCTTTCCTGTAGCTTCTCTCTCATTATTGATTCTCTTAGCTTCAATTTAGCAATTTCCTACCCATTTTTTGCATCTTTTCCTCCATGAATCCTACATCCTCCACTTTATTTGTTTTTGCAATTTGCATCCACCAGCGAGTTTGACTTCTTTCCTTTTCTAATTCAAATATGAGGGGAATTGCAAACTTTTCAGGTATAATTCTTCCTACTTCAACAAACTTGTAATAGGATCCAAGAGCAAGTTTTGGATTAGGCTCTTCGAGTCCTTGTGGACCTTATTCCTCCTCTTGAGGTGCTATTGTCCCTTCCTCTAGCAGTTTCTCCTTATCTTGTAACAATTTTGTCCTTAGTTGTAGCAGGATAGTTTCTGTTTGGAGTTGCTTAGTTGTGACTACCCTATGGTTGGCCTTCTCATAGATGTCAGGGGTTTCTTTGTCTTATATTTGAGGGAGGTAATCTCCTCAATCTTCCATTTGAATAATCCCAAATCTCCCCCTCTTGGTGGCTAACCGACTCCTCAACTGTGATTGGGAACGTTGTAGGAGGATGAGGCTGATGATTCCCTTGTTTGATCCTAGTTCTCTTCATTATTTTAAAGTATAAGGGGCCTAGCTTGGGCTTCCTCCTCTTGGGTTTGAAAAGTGTTCTAAGGGCTACTAGTGTAGAGTTCACCTCTTGTTCTATATTCCCTCCTGAAAGGCTTATTTGTTAATTTTTTTTTCTCTTCTTCCGAGGTCTAGAGGGCTCTCCAAGGGTATCTTTTGTTGCCTTTTGTTTCCCTTCCTCTTCCTTCCTCTCTTCTCTGGCTTCTCCTTTAATTTATTCCTCCTTCTCTTTAGTTTCTTCTTCCTATTCTTCACCCTATTCTTCCTCCTCTTATTCACCTTCTTCGTTCACAATACTAGATTCAATGTTCTCTTCATGTTGTGTCATATTTTGGGCTTATGTTTCAACGAAGGTCTCTCTATCCATGCCCACAAAATAAATCCACAATGTAGGGCTCATTAGGTAACTGAAGGCATTGATAGCAATGAGCCTTATGAGGTCATGATGGGAAATATATTGATGTTTTCCTTCTCTCACCCTCTGGCTCATTTCAATCATGGACTGAAGGAGAAAATGTGGAATATTGATCTTGCTTGGGATGGGAAACTATGTTTGGAACTTAAGCTCATAAAGTAGTCAAAATTGGTAGGCATACACAAAACTCAGCCTTCCTTCCCAAGATATGTACTTTAATATGCTACAGGCCACTTTATTCCAAGGTTAAGGAACACTCTCCCTTCTAACTCCATTCTTGTCTTCAACTAGCTTCTCTTCATGGAGGAAGAAATTTTTCTTGGATGTGATGGTCTTTTTCCTATATTCCTTGCCCCATATAACTCCTAAACGTATGATGGTCACCCTGCTAATGATATATGCATTCAAATGGATGGTAAGTCCCCTTACAACACTGGTGACATTGTCTTCCCCTTGAGAGTGAAGTGCCATGGAAAATTCATGGGTTATCTCATCATCATACCTCTTTAATTTTTCAAACAGCCCCATCAATTGGTGGCTTAGGAAGATACCTTTTGATTCGAGGATCTTGATATATTTTATTAGTGTCTATGGGCCCCCTTCTATTGAAACCCCCTCCCATGTTTCCTACTGCTGCTTGCTCAGTTTCTCAAAGAATTATCTGTGAAGGTTTTGTTTTAAGTAGCCTAGGATTTCAAGATAGGGGTGAGAAGGTAGGAACTCTTATTCTCATCAGAGGGAGGATAATTATATGCTAAAATTCAAATTCCTTTTCTTTCACCTTTCCTCCCATAGTTAAAAAGAAGAAGAAGAAGAAGAAGAAGAACACTTTTTAAAAGAAATTAAACTCAACATGGGTTTGTTACAGGATGCCAGTATAGGTAGAATTTCAACCAAATCATTTCATTTTTTGACCATAAAAGGTGAGAAGAAGAACAATAATTACCCTTCCCTAGGTTATTTCTTCATTATTGTGAGTGTTTTGAGGGAATCAATTCATACCCTCTTTCCACCCTTGGCTCGATTTTGTAGCAACTGCTCTGCAATCCTTTAAAAATTTCTATGATCTTGTAGAAACTATCTTTGATCCTATAGAACCTGATTATGATACTGTATTACTTTCTAGCCAACCTTATAGCTTCTTTTTAGCACCCTACGAGACCTCTCATCATAGGTATCTCAACTCTCAATGTCTCAGTGGGCTTCTCTAACCATTTTGGGAATGAGCTTCTCAGTGCAAATGGAATCAGGTCTATCCTTTTTATTTCCTCTTGTGGTAGTGTGCTTAGTGCGCTTTGTGAGTTGGCCCCTATAATGCATTTCCTTTTTTGAATCGTTGGCCCCCACTCCTGATAATTATCACCTCATTTTTTTTACTTTTCCACATTGCATTGAAAGGTGAGTGAACTACACTTTAACTATTCAAGGGTGGCCAATTTCACTGGCCACTTCTACCTTATAAAATTTATCCCTCATCCATTAAAAAAATTATGAGCCATTATGCACTTAAAGGAAGAGGTGAGGAGTATCATACTTGATCCTACCTAGTGATGTTGAGTTGTTGTTGATGCCTACATGCTGCTTCAGTAATCTTTCATGCTAGTTTTTCATGCATTGGACCTTCTATGCAGAAAATAATTTTTATTATTAATATTCTTTTATAGGTTCCTGACTGATGCAGATACTTCATGGATTGATCTGTTACTGTTGGAGGTGATTAGTGACTCTATAATTACTCCTCAATAGTGGTGTGGCTTCCCAAAATCTCAAGTATGATCTCTTAATGCTTTAGAATGGCCAAGGTTTCATTCTGGAGCTATCAAGTGTTCTTGACTATGGTTTTGTAGGGTGTGTGTAGATTTTTGTAGGATTGGATCCTTTCTTGTAGAAGTCACATAGATCCTTCCAAAATGACAACTTTCTTCATGAAATACAATCAAAAGCTTGGATAATTTGTGGTGAGCCTATTGACAGGGATTGGAAACTCTGAAGGTGGTGAAAACTTATGAAAAAATGCTAGAAATGGTGTTTTTTTATGATCATAGGTGAATTTTTAGAATTAAAAATGATGGAGGTGTGGTTAAACTCTCCTTTCATTCCCCCAAGAAAAATATGAGATCTAACCTGTTTTCCTATGTTGTTCTCAATCATATATGAAATGGAATAAGATCACAAAAATATAAGAAAAGACAGATCAATGACTTGAAATTATACTCTTTTAGGGGGCAACCTCCTTTGCATCACATAGATGAACAATTATTTGATGATAAAAATTACAAGACCGTCTTGGTCACAATATAATTAGAGCCTACATAGCAATATTAATGTAAGGGCACAACAATAAAAATAGTGGTATTCTGTGGGGGACAACAATAAAAAAGGGGGGCTACACTAACAATAATAATAAGGGGGATACACTAGTGTTATAGGGACCTAACATGCCCCTCTCCTTAAAAGAAAGTGTTGTCCTCAACGTTTGAGTAGTTATGGATGCTTCTGTATAAAGTTATCATCCTCCCATGTGGAATATTCAATGGGTAAGTTCTTCCATTGAATAAGATACTTTGAAATTGATTGACTCTGTAGTTGACAGGTTCTTGTTTCCATGATTATTTCAAGCTCCAATATGATTTTTCCTTCTTCGTTAAGTTCTAGCAATATTCTTTGAGCTAGGAGCTTGTCACTGATAACCTTCTTTACACATGAAACATGGAAAATCGGGTGTACTAGGGAAGATGAAAGTAGTTCAAATTTGTATGCCATAGTACCAATATTTTGCAACACTTTGTAAGGACCATAGTACTTGGGTGATAATTTATTATCCTTCTTAGTTTAATTAAGGGACATTTTTTGTATGGTTGTAGCCATTAAAATACCCAGTCGCCTATGTCAAAACTTCCTTCACTGCGATCTTGATCTACCTGTTGTTTCATTCGATTTTGCACCAAAGTGAGGTTATCCTTTAAGAGTTGGAAAACTTGTTGTTGATACTTGATGTGATGTTCCACTACTTGAACCTTAGAATTGTCTCTTAAAGATGATGTGGTGGATGGTGGATGATATCCATAAAGTGCCATAAATGGGGTCATTTTTTCTACAGTATGGAAGGAATGTTATACCACCATTCAACCAGAGGTAACCACCTGACCCATTGTGTTTGCTTATCAGATACAAAGAAATGAAGATATAATTCCAAACATTTGTTCACTATCTCAGTTTTCCCATCAAATTGAGGATGATAATATGAGCTATGACCTAATTGAGTACTAAGACAAGAAAATAATTTCGTATAAAAATTTCTAGTGAAAATGGGATCTCTGTCACTTACAATAATCCTTGGGTTCCATGTAGATTTTGAATTATTTCCATCAATGCAGTAGCAACTGTACTGGATTTAGAAGGATGAGATAATGCACAAAAGTGTGCATACATGGTAATTCTATCGACTACCACCATGACGACACTCTTTCCTTCAGAATATGGTAAAACTATGACAAAATCCACTGATACCTCCTCCCAGTGTTGCCTTAGAATGGCTAAAGGTTGTAACAAAACCAGGGTCTTAATTGTCTCAACTTTATTCTGTTGGAAAACCAAACATTTTTCCACAAAATTATGAATATAATATTTAAGGCCATCGCCCAAAAAATCCTTTTTGATCCTATTGTAAGTTTTTAAAAATCCTGAGTGCCCTCCAAAGGGGGAGGTTTGCAATTCAAAAAGATTCTTTTGTTTGAGTTGGGAATTCTTACATAGATATAAGAAATCTTGGTATAATAATGAATCATTTTTACAGATAAATGTATCTAATGCACATAGATGTTGCTACAAGTTTTGAATGAGTATCCACACCTCTTCATTAATCTTCCATTCATCCCTTTATTCAGTTATCCAATTAGGTTGGATAATAGAAATGACACAAAGAAATGCTTCCACATTGTCATCCTTTCTTGAGAGTGCATTTGCAACAACATTTTTCTTCCATTTTTTGTAGATGATTTCAAAGTCATAACCCAACATATTTGTGACCAATTTTTGTTGCTCTTATAAAGATAATATTTGTTCCAAAAGGTATTTAAGACTATCATGATTTTTTTTAACCTTGAAGTGTCTTTCCATTAGGTAATGTCACCATTTCTTTAGTGCACGTAGTATTTCCAACATTTGCTTCGCATAAATAGGTTTGCATTAATAATTTTCCCTTGATTGGATGAATTTCAAAATAAATGGGTCTTCCTTCTTGCATTTAAATGACACCAATTACATTTCCTAAGGCATGACATTCCGCAATAAATGTTTTTGTGAAGTCTAGTGTAGCTAAGACCAATGCTTGGCACATTGCCCCTTTAATATGTTCAAAGGTATTATTTTCTTATGGAGTCCAAGAAAATGCATCTTTATTCATTAATTTTGTTAGAAGTTCTGCTATCCTCCCATAATCCTTAACAAAATTGTAATAATACCTTGTAAAACCAATAATTCCTCAAAGATTCTTTAAGGTTGTGGGGATTTTTCATTCCTTAATGGCTTAATTTTGTTAGGGTCTAACTTAACACCCTCATGAGATAAAATATGATCCAAATACTCCACCTCCTATCATCCAAAGAAACATTTGGATGTTTTTTCACATAATTGTTTCCCCTCCGATAGTGTGAGCACCCTATCAACGTGTTGAAGATGATCCTTCCAAGACTTGCTACAGATTAGTATACCATCAAAAAAATACTAACACAAATTTTCTAAGGAAGGGTTTGAAAATGGAATTCATCGAACCTTGAAATGTGGAAAGTGCATTAGTAAGGCAAAAAGGCATGACCAAAAATTCATAATTACCTTCATGAGTTATGAATGTTATGAGATTTATAAATTGGCTAAAGAAGGTGTTGCTATTTGTATCTTCATAATGTGCTATCATTTCCTTTGTGAAAATTGACCAAGTGACAAGTGGTTTACGAGAACAAAGCCATCCATACCATAAAAATTGACTGGGCTCTAAATATAAAGATGCAATGCATACCTTTTTTGTTTATTGCACATCATGTATATCAAAATATTGCTCCATATGTAGTATCCATGTTATAGGATATTTGCCATAAAAATTCCTCATATCAATCTTCAGAATGTGGTGGGTCTTAAACCCAACATTGGAATCTCTAAAATCATAATTCATGTTGTTTTCCTCCTCATGATTTTCATGGATTAAATTGTCACAACTAGGAAGCCTTTCTTCTAGCAATTTTAACAAACCTTCCTTCAACCCTTTTATATGGGCATTCATCATTGCTTCCATGTCTGGTTTTAAACTATCATTCAAAACTACCATGTTCCTTTTTATACCATCTATCTTAACATTCATCATGGATTCCAATTCATTTTTTGTTACTTTTTGCGAGAGCGAATTTTTTTGCACTTGGTCTCGTAATTTTGATATAACATGCTAGTTTTATTCCTCTTCTTCATGTGCCATAGTAGAGCTTTCTGGTTGCTTACTAGGATCATTAATTTTTGTTTATTCAAGGAATTATGGAATCAAAAAACTATATCTATGCTTCACTATGCCATTTGAATCACTTCAAACTATTTTTTCAAACAAAAGATTAAAAAAAAAATACACACATTTTTATTTCTTTTAGGAGCTTTAAATTGAAACTATTGTATCTATGTAATTTTGACCCTCCAAGCTCTGAAATTTCATCGTATCGTAGCCCTATGAACATTTTTTCTAACATGACAAGTCGTACCAAGATTGGATTCTTCAAGGTAAAGTTATGCTCAATCTCCCACGCTAACCTGATTATGGATTGGTTTTGCACAAAGAATTTGCATGGAATGCCATGTGTCATTCTTTTAATATTTGACCCTGAAAATGGTACAAAAAAAGTTACAATATCTTCACTTTCAGTCGCATTTTACAAAATTCAAATCTGGTTCCTTTAGAGAAGGTTATGACAATTTTCCCTAGTTAACCATTTTGAGATTGAATTTTGGAGTACGCAGAAACCCTAAATTCTTCAGACCATATCTCTGAAAATATAGCGAACCAATATCTGGAATTTCTACATGAAGTTCACCAATATTTCAACTCCACGTGATATAAATTTAAGCTTTTGAATATTTGAAAAACGAAATTATAGCGAAAATGTAAAGATGATATGTTTGAAGTAGTGAAACCCTAGAATCCAAAGCTTTGATATCGAATGTTATGCAACCAGATCACAAAGTAGAAGAAACGATAGATAAACGACTTGAAAATTAGCCTCTGCAAGGGGGAAACCTCCTTTACATCACATAAATAAACAATTCTTGGATGAAACAAATGACAATATCTCCTTGGTATATATAAGAGTCTAAGGGGTCACAATATAATCAAAGCCTACATAACAATAATAATGTAAGGGCACAACAATAACAAAAGTGGGCTTCTATGGGGCACCACAATAACAATAAGGAGGCTACTCTAGTATTATAGGGACCCAACAAGCAATTCTAGTCAATCATGTAGTAGTTTAGGACAATCTATAACACAACAAGATTGAGGAAGAATTGAGTGAGATGGGTTGCCTAATGATGGAAAAATGTAGGGAGATAGATGGAGTGATCAAGGATATGAAGGAGACTATATTTGTAGATGGACATGTGGGATGTGGACCCCCTACTTCCTTTGAATGTAGTTATTTGACTATGACTAAACCTTGCAAAAAATAATTTTTAGCAGAACTAGTGTAAGGGCTCCTTTACCTCCGTGTTGCTTTCTCCTTCTCTTTTTTCTATTTTTTTCTTATTTAGACATGCAATTTTCCTCTAAAGAGGTTTTCAATCTACAGGCCTACCCCAAGTTCCTCAAAGGAGGTTTTCACCTCGAGATATTTTTATTTATTTTTCACTTTTCTACTCTTGTGTTGCCTCATGGAGGTTTTAAACCCAAGAGTCGGCCTTAGGTGCCTTATGGAGGTTTTCAGCTAAGACATTTATTTTTTATTTTTATTTTTTTCTTCTTTCCCTTATTTTTGTGATATAGGCTGGCTTTGAGGGTTGTGAGGCCCCCAATTACATTCAACTCCTTACTTATTGAACTTGTAAACTCCTCTTTTGACAAAGGCTTCTTGCATAACTTTAACCAGTAACCATTAACAAGAAATGGAATATATTCCTCATCAATTGTTCTTACTTGGAGAAATCCATTCTCATAACATTTTTCCACTAGAGAGGGGCCCAAACACCTTGTAATCAATTTCCTTTTGAAATACTTCAACCTTGAATCATACAGAAGGGCCCAGTCAATCTCTTATAAGACTCTCTCCCTAATGTGTGTGTCATGCCAACCATTCTCTTACAGTTGGAATACCTCAATGTGCATGAGAGCCTGCAATCTGAACTCATACAAACCATTGAGTTGGAGCAGCCTTTCTTATTTTGCTATAGTGAGGTCCAAATCAAATTGTGTTGTCGCCCTTAAGGTATTGTATTCAAGCTCAATGGACAATATATATTTATTTCCATAAAACAACTCAAATGGGGTGAATCCAATGGTGGTCTTATAGGTTGTGTTTTAGGTCCAAGTTGCCTCTGCAAGTTGGTATTCCCAATCCCTTATGCCATTGCTAATATTGTTGGTCACAATTTTCTCCAAGTCTCTATTTGTGACCTCCACTTGCCCATTTTCCTAAGGATGATAGGCTATGGATTTCCTGTGTTTGATGTGGTGTTGCTCCATGATGTCTTCAATCAAATATGAGGTGAATTGTTGCCCTTGATCAGTGAGCAACCCCCTTGGAAAACCAAACTTGTAGAAGATGTTCTCCCTTAGAAATTGAGCCACTTTCTGCTTGGTTGTGACCTTTACTACCTTTGCTTCATCCCACTTGGTCAACTAATTGGTGCACACAATGATATACCTTTTTCACCGAGATGGGGGATCAATGGACCCAATGAAACCCATGTTGCACCTCTCAAATGGCTCCAGTGTCACTTGACGTTACAGGGGAATCTCATCCTGGGGTGTATGATTTCCCATCCTTTGGCACTCATCACATCTAATAGTGTACCTCATTACATCTTGATGTAGAGTATGCAGTTAGTAGCTAGTTTGTTGAAACTTAAAGGTTGTCCTTCTAGTAGAAAAATGTCCCCCTTAAGGTCCATCATGACACGTTGAGAGGATGTCAAATACCTCCTCCTCTCTTACACATCTTCTCAGTGTTTGGTCTAGCCCTAGCTTGAAGAGATTTGCCCCAATTCGGGTGAAATGAGAACTCTTCCTAACAATCTTTCTCTTCTCTGTGGAGGATATATTAGGAGGGAACCTGCCAAAAACCAAGTAATTTTCTATATCAATAAACCAAGGAGATAACTTCAAGATGGAAAAGAGGTGTTCATCTAGAAATTGATCATCTACCATCTCCTCATTTCCTATAGACAAGGCTAATCTTGACAAAAAATATGTAACCAGATTCTCCTTCCTTGGTTTGTCAACAATAGTTAGAGCAAATTGTTTCAATTATAACAACCATATAATGATTCTAGCATTGAAGTTAGGTTCATTCACTAAATATTTAATGGTTGCATGATTAGTATGAATGAAGTGTTGATATCTAGTGATATAGTGTCTAAAATTATTCAAAGAGTGCAGCAAATCTAGGAGTTATTTTTTAGTGATTGTCTAGTTGAGTTCAACCTTAGAAAGTTTCCTAGTGATGAATTATATAGCATAGGGAAGTTTTTCTTCCACTTTTCCTAAGGTTGCTTCTACAACTTTATTGATTCATCTACGTGGATGTGGAAAGGTAACACCTAATTGGGGCCTCTAAGGATTGGTGCAGTGGTCAATTTTTCTTTCACTTTTTCAAATGTCTCTTGGCACCTATGTGTCCAACAAAAGTTTGAATATTTATCAAACAATCCAAATTGGGGTGAGGCCAACTTACTGAAGTCCTTGATGACTATTTTGTAATATCCATCCAATCCAAGGAAGCTTCTAACATCCCTTTGATTTTGAGGTGTAGGGACCCTTTTAATGATGGAAAATTTATTGGGGTCAACCTGTATCCTATTCTTGGATATGAAATGGCCTAAGACAGTACCTTCATTCACAAAAAATTCACATTTCTTGGGACTTAATAAAATATTCATCTCAATTGACTACCTTAAGACTTTTCATATATTAGAAAGAGATTATGGAAAATCAATCCCATAAGGGGTGAAATCATCCATGTATATCTCAACAATTTTGTGCACAAGGTCAACAAATATACTCAAAACCTCCCTCTGAAAAGTGGAAAGGGAATTACATAAACCAAATGGAAGGAGCCTATAAGAAAAGGTTCCCAATGGAAATGTGAGTGTGGTCTTATCTTGGTCCTCAGGGCTGTTCTGGATGTAGTTATGCCCACTAAATCCATTTAGGAAGGAAACTAATTTCTTCAAACATGGCCATCTAGGACTTGATCAATGAAAGGAAGATGGAAATAATCCTTCTTTGTATACTTGTTAATTTCTCTATAACCAACACAAATCCTCCAGTTCCCAATTTTATTAGGTACTATGAAAAGAGGGGACACCCACTCACTATTTGAAATGGGGTAAATGAAATTTGCATCCATTTGCATCCTTCCTTGATGTAGATATGATGAGTATAAACTGAGGGATGCACCCCTTTCATTTCTTTGTAGTCCCAAGAAAATGAATCAAGATGTTTCCTTGGTGCAGTGCATAATGTATCTCCTTTCTCAACTGAGAGAGGGGTTGATTTTTAGAGTTCTAGATGGGATTATTTCCAAAACCTTAGCATGATCTATATTAGAATCGACAGAGCACAGATCATTCCATGCATTGTTATCGGGTTTGTCTAAGTATTTTTCCATTAGTTGATCAATTGGCATGGTAGTAGGATGTTGACCTTGTAAGAAGTTGTCAATAAGGTCATATTCATCTAGTTGCCTACTTCCCACAATAGTGTATATTGTACAAATTGGGTAGAGGGATGACTGATAAATGTATTCTTATTCCTCATCCTATATCCACAAGGATAATTCATGCTCAATAGAGGGTTGAGAAGGGGGGATATAATACAATATGATCTGAGAGATGCCCATTCTTGCTGGTCATGTTCCCAACCCTACAACTAATGTAAGCATCAACAGTGGCCAACCAAGGTCTCCTTAGATTGAGGGGGTAACCAATAAACTTGGTCTTGGGTTGGAGGATAAGGAAATCTATGGGATTCTCCCAAGAGTTGATAGAGACCATCACATCCTCAATAACTCCTTCAGGGGATACTATGGATCTACATGTAAGATGTAGTACTATAGTGGTGTTACTCAAGGCTCCTTGGAGGTTGAGATTTAGCATTGTTTCCTTGGTCATAAGATTGATTGCAACCCAAAGTGTAATTAAGGTATTAGGGACCACAATGATATTAATGTGCACATCCACTACTGGGCTACCAGATCCAAATAATTTGGGGATATCACCCTCCCAAGAATTAGATCAGATGAACGCCCAACAACATTGATAGTGGTGGCATCTCTTTTTCTTCTCCAAAGCCTCTTGAAACATTATTCCTTGATAATCTTGTTGTAAATGGGGACATCTTGGAGAAGGGTTATTTTAACACACAAATTATTCAATTATCCTAGAATTGCAACCTCTTCCTACGTATGTTGTTTAAGTTGGACCAACCTTTCAAGATAGGGAGGTTCATTGACTTGAGGGGTAGTATCCTTCTTCTCTTCTTCAATATCTTCAGGTGGAGAAGGTGGGTGAGCATATGGAAGTGCCTTCCCATGTCGAAGCTTGATCTCTTGGAATTACATAATATAAGTAGGATAAGATATTTCCGTAGTGTCAACTCATTGTGTCTACTTATTGTTTAGGTATAGATTGGGTTGGATAGGAATTTGAGGTTTCTTAGTTGGGTTGTTGTGAGGTAGTTTTGGTTTAGGTTGAGGAGGAGGCATTAAGGTAAGAAGTTGGGCTACCTAAGGCCTGCATCCTTATGAAGGGTTGCCCCATTGAGTAAGATGAGGTTGATATGGTTGGAAAGGTGGGTTGATAGGTTGAGGAGGGTATTGAGGAGTATAGGACAAAGGAGAGGGCATGGACCATGATGGATGAGTTGGAGGGTACCAAGGCTAGAAAGGTGCATTCTGATTTAGATTGCAAGGAGCATATTGTGCACCATACATGCAATATTGATATATTTGAGGGCCTTGGGGCCTCCTTTGGTTAATGAAGAAAAGTTGATCCAAGCCATTCTCTGCCCCACGTATACAAATTTTAGGCCCGAAAGGGAGGGACCTTTTTTTTTGCATGGTTTTCCTCACACACATAATAGAAATCTATGGTGTTTAGTGGGCACTCATTTATGGGATGCATCTATGGAAAAAGACAACTAGTGCCCTTTTTTCTTCCTCTTGCTTCCTTTTAATATGAATAGTGTCCAACAGTA
Source organism: Pinus taeda (assembly GCA_000404065.3). NCBI lineage: Eukaryota > Viridiplantae > Streptophyta > Pinopsida > Pinales > Pinaceae > Pinus > Pinus taeda. The sequence goes on along the minus strand of APFE031595975.1, from coordinate 252,369 downwards.
AGGAAAAAATATGCAACATTTCACTCTTGAAGTCTTCCAACATACTCCCTATCTCATGCTTGATGGTTTAAGTGGAGGGAGAAGAGTTAACTAGACCTTGATTGGACCTTCCTCTTTTCCTAGCAGCCCTAGAATGGTTCTTGAATGCTGTTGTGATGTCATCATAGGTTAGTTGTTAAATTTGTGAAAAATCAGTTACCTAATTCCTACTACAAAAAACTGATAATATTTCACCTTCTTGTTAAATTACTTGAACAAGTTACTTGCAGTTTTCTATGGAAAATACTGAAATACATACACTTCAATCTACACAAAATAAAATAATGTAGAAATTAAATACTGCACTGGAGAGAAATAAACACACACATTAGCACAATTGTTTTTGGACAATGTCCCTGGAAAAACCCAATATGGGAAATTTGATGCAGTAGTTGAGGGTTTTATTTATTATGCAGTAGTAAATCTAAGTAAAACTAGTTGGATTCCCAAACTAGCTATTTGATATAGAGAAATGTTGACAAAGAGTTATTGAGAAAAATCTTACACTAATTCGAGAGATCTGACACTTATCAGGGGCTGGTTGGATGGCCCCATGCTGCCTCTACACAACTTCTGCGTCAATCTTATGTAGATATCACACTAGCTGGGCTCTGTGTCACCTTCTCTATTGATCTCCTATTGTCTGGAAATTCGACCTTCTATCCCTCCGGTCTCACACCTGGGCTTCTGGCACTAGATCTTGACTCTCCCAATTGGATTTCAGACTCTAAAACTTTGCTCTGCCTCAATGAACTACTTTATGCCCTCTCTACTTTGCACTCTTTGGATATGGAAAAATCTCCTCCTGACTACTATCCCTACCCCTCACTGCAAGAAGATCACTCAACCTCACTCCAACAACTCAACGCTAGTACTCTTGAGAAATTTGATCTCTCATCTCTCTCTTTTGATGTGTTCTCCAAATTCCCATCGAACTCCTTCTAATCTCTTGTTGGAGCTCCAATGTCCAATATTAAAACATAATCAAGGGCTAAGATTAACTAGGAGTTGATCATCGTCTTCTTCTAGAAGATTCACACCTGATTTAATTAATACCCTTTAGTTAACCAGATTTCCTAAGCTTAGACTTAGGGAACCATTTTAAAAAGATAATTATTTTGATTAAACCATATATATATGGAATTTTCCCAAACGATTTCTGGGTATTGTAGGATTCATGTTTCTTAGCCTTTCTACAAAATCTCAAGGCAAGAGGACATCTGATGCTACAATAATACAAAATCCCTCTTAGCAAGGAATGTGCTCTAGTGTTGTAACCTGCTAAAGTATCACTTGTTCTTTGTACCATCTCCTACTGCGGTATTGATGTCTGGCTCTACTACCCACCAACTATTGTGAAAATCTAATATGAACTACATCTGTGCTATTTCTAACCCTGTTGAAATTCTACCAATATTGCATATGCAATGCAATCCTCTGTCCATCTGCTGTGGCTCTAACTGCAACATTTGCAACGAAAGAAAATCCAAAATACTGAACAAATTTTGTCCAGTATGATGCTTCCATCATCTGAGTTCTGGCTGCTACAAGTCTCTGCACTGTCACTGAAGCCTCTGCGTTGATGCTTACTCTACTCTTTGACAACTACACTACTGCTAACTCTTCTCTTCCCTACTCAGAATATGACCTCTACTAGCTACTTCATTTGTCACTCTCATACCTGATTCTACTAACTGACACTGATCCATCCTACTACTACTAACTATGGTATTTTGTAGCAAGGTATTGATCTAAGAGGTTGAATCCTCAAGGATTCTTCCCATCCTATTGCTCTCTATGGCTACAACTCCAGATCACCCCACCTCACCCTTGGAGGCATCCTGGCAATCATGGAAAACTCTTCCTCCAACCAGGAGGACAACATTTCAATATGAGCGGATGCAACCTATTGATCCTTATTCTCCTCTTTTTCCTTCTTTCTAAGAGGAAATTAAGTGTTTTAGTGGCCCAACTCACCGCACCTGAAGCACTTTATCTTTGAAATATCCTTCTTTCTTCTACACTACTCCTACTGCCCCTTTGATGCAAGGGCCACGTCCTACTCTTCCTTCACTTCTTTTGTCCCATTGCTTCTATTTCCACTAATGGTGACCTTCACCATATCATGCCTCTCGTCCTCCTGCTGCATATCAACCCATACACGTTCCCAATATGGCATTTTTTCTCTACCCAAGATGCTCTGGAAAAAATACATGCCAATCTTCTAAAATTCTATTCAGCACTAATCGTACAAACTCTGAGGGTTGGGGTGTCGATCCTACTAATGACAGTTCGTCCCAGGTATCTTGAAGCCTTATAAGGAAGGGGTCCACTCGCTCCCCCTTCTACATTCTCATGCATCTCAACTTCTCTTCTAAGTACATCTTTCACTACTCAGAAGGTCCTTCCTATAGTGTATCTAAGGCTTCCCACATCTATCGAGCAGTATCCTTGGCGGATATATGGGATACTACATGATATTGAGTGGATTTGCATCGAAAAGTACAACCACCACACTATCGACATAGGTTTTCAAATCATGATCATATAGAAGGCAAGAGATCCTATCCTTCTAGATCACATAGTTGGAGGCTCCGACAAACTGATCTTGATCTCTCAACCCAGTTGATGCCATCTCTCCTGAGCAAGTCAAACTACTCCCTATTCTTCTTTGTGCAACTGCTTCTTAGCTATTAACACTCCCTTCTAGAGTGATAAATCTCGCACATAGCTACTTTTGCTATACTAGAAAAAATTCAGAATTCTTGGTTGGAAGTTCTCTAAGGAAGAAATTCCCATAGTATGTGTTATTCTCTCCTTCTGATGCTATTCTACCAGAAACTGCTGCAAAATATCTGCATCCCAGTTGAAGATTTTCTCTGCAAAGAAAATACATTGTTGGCCCCTTCTGCCTCTGGAAAGCTTTGATCTAGAAATCAAATGTCTTTGTTGACTCACTCAGAGAAATTGATCTTCCCTCAAAACTTTGACCTCCTTGGCCCAAGGACTATGTTGCCTCCAGAATTTTGAATTATTGCCTCTGCAATAATTTCAAACTCCCTTCTTCCTTTATGTAATTGAGCTCTTCTTCTCACGATCTGTGCTCTGATACCATGTCAAAAATCTTAATCGATCCCTACTACAACAAACTAATAATATTTCACCTACTTGTTAAATTACTTGAACAATTTACTTGCAATTTTCTATAGTAAATACTGAAATACATACACTACAACCTACACAAAATAAAATGATGTGTAAACTAATTGCTACACTACAGAGAAATAGACACACACATCAACACAGTTGTTTTTGGAAAATGTCCCTAGAAAAACCCAAAGTGGGAAAACCAATGCAGCAGTTGAGGGTTTTATTTATTGTGCAATAGTAAATCTAAGTACAAATTGTTGGATGCCCAAATTGGTTATATGATATAGAGAAATGTTAACAAGGAGTTAATGAGAAAAATCTCACACTGATTTGGGAGATCCGACATTGATCAGGGGCTGGCTGACTGACCCCACACTGCCTCTGCGCAATTTATGTGTCAATCCTACACAGATATTTGTCACACTGGTTGGGTTCTGCATCACCTTCTCTGTTGATTTCTTGCTATCTAGAAACTTGGCCTTCTGACCCTCCGGTCTGATAGCCCAACTTCTAGCACTAGATCTCCACTCTCCCAGCTGGATTTGGGACTCCCACTAAAGGTCTGTGTTGCCTTTATTTGCCACTATGATGCCTCACTGAACTGCTCTATTCCCTCTCTACTTTTAACTCTCCGGATCTGGAAAACTCTCCTCTAGACTTCTATCCCTACCCCTCACTACAAGACGATCGCTCGATCTTACTCTAACAACTCAACATTGCTACTCTTGAGAAATTTGATCTTTGATCTCTCTCATTCGATGTGTTCTCCAAGTGCCCATCAAACTCCTTATAATCTCTCATTGGAGTTCCAACGACCAAGATTAAAACATAATCAAGGGATAAGATTAACTGGGAGTTGATCCTCTTCTTCTTCTAGAAGATTCACACCTGATTTAATTAATACCCTTTAATTAACTAAATTTCTTAAATTTAGACTTAGGGAACCATTTTAAAAAGTTAACTATTTTAACTAAACCATCTCTAGGTAGAATTTTCCCAAATGAATTTTGGGTATTGCAGAATGCATTTGTCTTAGCTTTTCTACAAAATATTGAGGCAAGATCACATCCGATGCTACAAAAATCAACAAATATCTCCTCAAAATAGTATATTTAGGGTCTCCATTACATCCTCCCTAATCCCTCGGAGAACTACAAACTTGAGTGGTTCAGGATCAAGTGTACAGTTATCCCTCCTATAGTTGAGTTGGAACCTTTCCTCGTAGTATTTTATGGACTCATTTGGCCCTAGGGTCATCCTAATGATTTCTTCTTCTGTCTACTTAGACGTATAGTAATCCTTGTACTTCTCATTAAAGATTTGTTGCATTTGTGCCTAGGTAGTGATGTTGCCTCCAGGTAGGCTCATAAACCATCCTAAGGCTGCATATTTGAGGGTGGAGGGAAACAACTTCGACTTCTATTCATTAGAGGTATAGTTATAGGTCATATAACAAACTCAAACATGAATTCCTCAGGGTCCTCAACAATTAAGCCATGGAAGTGTGGAAGGGCAGTGGGCTTGATATTATTCATCTCGGATGCCCCATTGGTTTCTCAGATAGGAAAGAACTCATTCTTCCTATTTTTAGCCATGTTTTGGAGAGGTGATATGCGATCTTCCTGCCCTATGGGTTCTTCAGAAGTTTCAGCTTTCTCACTTAGAGAATTTTCTAACTCCCCTATGGTCAAAGAGGTAATTTCAAAGTAACCAAAGAAGAGTGATATTTGACTACTTGAAGGGGTGGGGGTTTTTGGTAGAAATTTCTCTTGATTATCCCTACTCCTATGAGGCATGAAATAACTAGTTTTGATTTCTTTCTATGTTTCCCCCCCTTTTTTTGAACTTGGTCAAGTCAAACAATGTTGATGAAAAACAAAAAAAGACAAAGAAAAGAACATTATGAATTAAAAAGGCACCTAATTGGACACCTCCCTAGAAACGACGCCAAAAAGTGATGAGCGTCAGTATCACAACAAGAATTTTGAGACTCCCTAGGCTACCAAATTTAATTATCAACTAGAAGTTCATACAAAATTAAGAGTTAATAATGCTATATGCACAGTAGTTCAAGTTCTACTCATGTCGGCCTCAAGTAATGGACCGGATCAAGGCATAAAAATACCACTCTTTCAACTAGCTCAAGGAAGGGAGTTGCATGAAAAGAGAGATTGTTATACTCTAACTGCAAAAATGAAAATATTATTCTAATTGCAGAAATGAAAATGTTATTCATAAAATGTAAAGACTAACTCTAGTTGCAGGAATGTAAAGACTGTGCCAATTGGAGAAATGATAAGTACTAACCTACTTGCAGAATGTAAACCCTATTATACTTACAGAAATGTAATCCATTAGTCAAATTGCATTATGTGAAAAAATTTCTTTGAAAAGGACATTAATCTATCAACAACAACGTTTGTAATTGAAATCCTATGAAAGAATGAATTCAAGAATCAAGCCTAATCTATGTTGCATTGATGAATCGCCATTTTTATCACTTTTTTCAAAGAAACTCAACTTTAGTGATAGATTCCATGTGCATTTCATAAGGAAGCCATCATTACTATTCAAATTTGGAAATATGTCCTCTAACCCTAATTGTAGAATTGTACTTGTAGTGAAGAAAAGGTAGGTCTAGAGTGGTATTTGGTCCTCCCTAATCATGGATTTTGAACCGAGGGGTCATTCTTCAATACCAAGAGACAAAAATCAAGCTTCTAGAGAAAATCTTGTTAAGTTTGGATAGTGCTACAGGATTGCTATGGGATTGCTACAAGATGCTACAAGATTGGATTTGTGAGCATCTTGAGGGTGGAAAAAGAGTTATAAAGGTGGGTAAGGGTAGATGAGGGTGTATGAAGGTTTTATGAAGCCTTTTCCAAGCCTAACATCTCTCAAAGGCCCATCTTGCACTAAAGCAAATGCTCACAGTGTCCTTTAATGACCTACAAATGTGGTTTTGGTGGTAGAGTTTTGAGGGCAATGTGAGATAACTAGGAAGAGGTTGATGATGACAAGAGAGATGTAGGACAAGTGTGCTAACCATGAAATCCACTAGTAGTACCTGCATACCAACAATTAATCCCTTTTTTTCTTTAAAATAATGCCAAACTAATGATCAAATCGTAGCAAAATAAACTAGATGAGAAAGGATGAGTTGAATTTTATGAAACCAAATAGGAAATGATCAGTTGAATTGTATTTTCTTAAGATTCAATCTATCTTGCAGCATGCATTTGACTTACATACATGGAAGCTTGAATTAGAATGTGATTTAACTCCTAGATATGTAGAAACATAGTATGTTTGAGTGAAATGATCTAAATCCTAGAAATTTGTGAAGGAAAATAACCACATATTTTTTCCTTGCTACTATAGAATATTCAACCGCACTTACCACAAGAGAGGTGGTAATCAAGCCGAAAACAACATTTTTTTTCCAAGTAAACTTTGACTAAGAAAGAAATAAATGATTCTACTAAAAATAATGCATAAATAAAATACACAGAGAGAGACTAGAGCCACTGGGTTGGACCCTAACCCAAGGGGACTCAACCCTCTAAAAAAAACTTAGATGTGAGACAACAGTAAACTTTTCATTGACATAAAATGATGTTCAAATACCTTATGCAAAGAAAACATGACACTCTCAAGCTCTTGGCTCTTAGTAGCTCTTCGTTTCTCCAAAATTTCGAATCCTAGTGAGCCCTTAGGCTTGTTTATTTGTACAAATATGACTGAGAGGCAACCTCCTTGGAAAGAGGATGACTTCCCTCCAAAATCTCCAAAAAAATGGATCTAGCTCCCTTAGATCCTCACAATTACTTGGTTTCAATGGCTACTAGTAGATGTTGAAAATGGCAACAAGAAATGCTAAAAATAGAAGTGCTAAAAATAGCACTACTAAACATAGTAGTTTGGGTACTAGTGCTAGATTGAGAAACATGGAATGAAAAATGGAAGTGCTAAAAATAGAATTGCTATTTTTAGTAGTTCGGGATGAATTCCTATTTTAGTCAATCCCTGGACTAAAAATAGGAAGTAAAATTCGAATTTCAACTTAACAGTTGTTTGAAAATAAATTAATTAATTCTCCATGAGTTAATTGTTGTGAAGAATCAAACATGAAGTCTATGTGAGGACATGCAACAATTTATCTATTAATTGAGGAATTTATCCATCAGTTAAAGAGATAAGGATGAATTCTAATTTGAGTTGTAATTAGTTGGCTCAGTTAACTGAGTCAAGTCTAGTTTATTTGATTTAAACAATATTTTTAAATTAAGTAAGTTCAGTTAGCTAATGCATGATAGCATATAATTGTTGTTCTTCAGATAACTAAATATTCTCTCATGAATAACTCATGCATGTTAGTTCAGATAGAGACCCAGTTGAGATTAGAGAAGGGACAATGTACTATTAGTTGGATGAATATTTTTCCTATAAAGGAAGCTCATCCATGATGAGGATTTATCTCCTTCAAGACTGCGTAGTTGGATCAGAGGTTAGTGAGTGTGTGAAGAGGCAAATTCACACAAGTGGCTGCACTGGACCCCAATCAAAATTGCGCAAATAAATAGGAGGCTTGGAGGGTAGACCAAAGATTAGAGAGAGGCCTTTGACTGTCTATGAGCAGTAGAAGTATTACAAAGAGAGCAGGATATCTTTTGAGCTGATTCTTTTTGTAATACTGGTTATATTTCCACTTGTATGATAATACAGAGATGGGTTTTAGGTTGGTGCTTTCCCCTGGTTATATCTTCTATGTTATGTGTGATTGATTCCTTCTTATCAGTTATATGTGTTCAATTGATGTTGCTCATGTTCGCTTAAGCTTCTGCTAAATTGGTTGTAGAAGTAGATCAAGTATTTTGCTTTAGTATATTGCATTATCAAGTGATCTACAAGTGGGAATTTCTATAGTAGACCTCAAGCTATTGATGAGTTATTTTAGGGATCAAGTCGAGTTGAAGGAGAGTAAATGCAGGGGACAAGCCTCTTACATCTCCTCTAAATGCCTATTCATAGTAAATGTTCTAAAAATGCTCTTTTTCCTATACATTAACCACATTAGGCCATTAAGTATGACAAACATGCTTTAGTCTTCCTATTAAGCACATAAAAGCCAAAAATATGTTAATTAATGTGAGAAAAGAAGAATTTACAGGCTGGAGGATAGAAAACTGGGCCTTCCAATATACCTGTTGATGGGTCCCATCAGTTGGCAAGATTAAGGGCTCCGAAGTCCAATAGGCTAGTGTGACATCCCCTCGTTAATATTCCTTCATTGCAAATAAATTGTAATTAATTAAAGGGTTGAGAGAAAGAGACACATATTCAATTTATTGAGGAGGGAGATTGCTTGATGAAGGGGTTATTTTAAGTAACTATACTAGTTGGATGGATGGGTTTAAATGGTATGATTATGCAATAAATTCAACTGAAAAGAGAGGAAAAGCCAAGTTTCCTTTAACCCCAATAGCAAGCAAGAAAAGGACAAAAAAACTTAAAGGCAACATGGGTTGTGTTGTCCTAAATTGTTGACTGGGGTGGATGATGAGCCCTGAATTGGGTAACTTATTGGGCTCATTTTTCCTAATTGTCCTTGTTCAATCCTCCATTTTCATAGATTATGCATGTTTTTTTAGTATGTTTATGTTATTTGAACGAATAAGGGTGGTCACTCTGCCAGGGAGACTAATACGTGGTTATTTCAGGTTTTTTGGACAAATTTTGGAGCAAAACCAAGCAATTATGGGCCAGGTGACAGCCAAGCTTGAGGTGAGGATTCATAGGGGGGTTGTATCTGGCATCAAATGGCCCTTCCTCGAAATCTCCACCCTCAACTCCGAGCTCAACAGGCCACCAAAATGAATCCTAAAGGCAGCCAAGCAGCTTTGGGAAGAGTAACTATTTACTAGCAGTTGGAACATCCAAGTCCCTTGAATTTAGGAGGGTTTCTAGGCCCCTCGTAGTGTATAAATAGGAAGGCCTCAGACTTCATAGTTTTCTTTTGGAACAGTTGTATTTTTGCACTATAGTGCTATCATTTTCTCAGCTCATTTTCTTGTAGCTACTGCTGTATAACTTTCTTGTGATGATTATTTTTGGATAAAAAAGCAGCTCTATTTGGCATCAGCTCTGAGTTCTTTATAGGAGCCTGTAGCTTTTAGGGTTGGGCCCAACCTAAGAGCCAAGGCCTCCTTTATGTACTGTTATTTGTTTTTTATGTCTCTGCAAAATAATTTCTGTTAAGTAGAATAACATCTTGCTAGTTACATAGGTCATGGTTAATGTTTAGATAGGCTTTTCATGTTCATCAGGGAGTTGCTAGGATAATAACAGGAGAGATCTTTCAAAAAGGGTCATCAAGTACCTCTGATTTCACCTCTCCCTCAGTGGGATCAGGAGCTGGGATCAAGGTGACCTTGCTGCCACCAAAAACACTATCTTTGCTTCCCCATGCAACCATTAGTGTTTGATTTTTGTTTGCAGAAGTTGGTTACATGTTCAGATTCTTGATTGCTTCGTTGCATAGTGGTTATACATGGTTTCATTGCAAGTAAACTTTAGTTCAGTCTCTTTACTGTTATCTAGATCAGATTAGGTTAGCATAACTAGATCTTTGATTTCTTTCAAGTCTTTGTTGGTTCAGTTGGAAAAACAAACTGCAGAGCACCTGTACCATTTCTCTATCTACCCGTACTCCATCAAACCCATCTGCTCCATCCCCTAACATGGATTCTTGCCTCATGTTCACCATTTTCTCACTTTTCCCTAATTCCCCATATCCTTGTGCCACATTGCTCCACTGCCTCTTGGACAAGTCCCACCATCCTTGCCACTCCTCATATCCATTCCCCAAGCCCTGGACCTCTTCACACACCTAGCTCACCTCCATACCCACTCCTTCATCTTTCTTCCTCCATCCATCCTCCAAAATCCCATTTATGAACATCTTGTAGAAAATTACAGACATCCTGTAGAAATTCCAGAACATCCTGTAGAACCCCTGCAGACTTGTTGTAGGAGCTCACGAATGAGGTTTCTTGATAGTCAAACTCTGTGAAACTCTTTAGAAGGGTGTTAGGGACCCCTTAGGCCCTCTTTGAACCTTCCTGACCTCTTCCAATCTTTTCCTCTTGCCAACCCACCTCTGCACAGTAAAAAACAGTTAAATCGCATGCATGATAATTCTGACAACTTATTCAAAAATGCAAAAAGATGGTTCTTTCAGATTTTGCGGTAGAAATCACTTAGATACATGCATTTCATCTTCTTATAAGTCAATGGCATCTCTCCTAGTAGCTTGCATCCTCTTTCTTGCATCAATAGAGCTAGATGGTAAAATTAGGGTTTGCTAGGGTTTGCATTTGCTTTCAGCTTTTCAGTTTCTTTCTGCAAATAGATTAGCTTCCTTGGAGTTAGCTTCCATCCATCAGTTAGAAAGATTCTTCTTAGAGCTCATAGAAGTTGGCTTGAGCCCCCAGCAGACTTGTGCCAGCTGACCAAGTGACAGCTACGACAAGAGCTAGTACTTGTGCATACAACACCGTCGATTCCAAGTTTGTTACGAACTACCGGGTTGATAAAAGTAAAGAAGGGAGTCCCAGGAGTTGAAGCATTGTTGTTGCAATACTGGAGCCCACCATATTTTTAGCGCCGTTGTTGGGGAAGCGTCAGATTATTTGTGATTGCTGCTTTTCTTATATTTTCCACTACAAACTTCTGCTAAGTAGTTTATTTCATTTCCATTCTGCAATTTCATTTCCGCAAAAATAGATTAGACATTTCCTGCTTTCATAGGTTAGCATTTCAATTCTGCAATTTCATTTCTGCAAGCGTAGACTAGCATTTCATTCTTGCAATTTCATTTGAGCAAAATAGATGAGTCCTTTCCTGCTTTCATTTCAATTCCGCATTTTCATTTCAGCAAGGTAGATCTTAGTTCGTTGCAGATCAATCTATTTCAGTTCTGCAGGTACAAGCAAAAAAAGAAAAAGAAAAAAATCGTTCCATTTCATGCCTCGTAGGAACAGAGATACAACCAGAAAATTCCTACCCAACACCCCCACCACATCACTAAGTCACCCTTCTCTCTTCTTTCGTGACAGTGATCCAGAAGAACCTGTAGAACCTCCAGAGATATACGAAGATCCTATAAAAAAAGAAGAGCCAGAGAACATTCCTTTTGAGACCATGGCTGAAAACAGAAACAGTAGAGAAGATGACGAGAGAATAGAAGGTGCCTTTCCCATTCGAGAGTCCAACGGGGACATGAAAATGAAAAACGTAAGTCCCTCAGCCTTACCTCACTTCCATGGATTGAATACTGAAGACCCTGATACCTTCCTGTTTGAGTTTGATGTCCTTTGTTGAACTTATGACTATGCTGAGGATGAGAAAAAGCTGAAACTTTTTCCTTCTACCCTCAAGGATGCAACACTACATTGGTTCATGGGGTTACCTGGAAATAGTGTCACCACTTGGGCTCAGATGTAGCAAGCCTTTAACAACAAATACCAGGAATACTTTAGGTCCAAGGAAACAAAGGGAGAGATCTTTCGAATGACCATGGGAAGTGATGAGTCTTTAGAAGATTACGAGGAAAGGTTCCAACTTAGTTATAAATGGGCCAGGTGTACACTTGACCCTGAATCTCTAAAGTTGGTTCTACTCCGAGGAGTCCCTGAAGACCTTCTAGATACCCTTCACATTCTAGTTGGAGGGGACATCTACCAACTACCTTATGAGGACATAAAGACTATGTTTAGAAACCATTCTAGGGCAGCCCAGAAAAGAGGTAGGGGGAATCCACTTTCAGCAAGTACCACCTTCTCCAAGCATGAGTTTGCTAATCAGATGGAAGACCTCAAAAGTGAGATGAGACAGACCATTGCCATGCAACTTGATACCTTCTGAATTCAATAAAAGAAAGAGGAAGCTGAGAGGGCTTTAGCCATTTTTTGTCCCAGATGTACGAGGAAGCACCCTAAGAACAAGTGTCCATTGCACTCAGTAGAGGTGTGTTTCGTTTGTGAGGAAGACCACCCCACCAACCAATGCCCAACCTTGCCCAGATTTAAAGCGATGTACCTGGGGACTGAGGCGACTACTGAATCTCTCTACTTCCTCAACTAAAGGAGGCCACATGGGCCCAGACCTTACCAGCAGTGGATGCAAGGGACATCCCAAGCTTATTATAACCCCAACCAATCTGCTCATATACCTTCTTGGGCCCCCCTGCTCATCCTTCCTGGTCCGCACCTCCTTCGTGGTCTTATCCATCTCAATACCATACTCAACCTGCTACTCATTCGTTTCACTCTCATGTCTAGCCATAACCTCAGTGGAATGCACCTCAACTAGGGTCGAGGCCCCGATAAAACTCTCCTCCCGCCATTCTTCCTCCACCACCAGCTCAACCACAACCATTACCTCCTGCTCCTCCAAGACAACCCGAGATGCCTGCTCAACCGAACCCGAACACCAACAACAGATAGGCCCAGTAGGTATATACTGGGGAGACAACATGCCCTAATTATGCTGTGGAGATCCAGGAGATCAACCTGTGATCTGGGAAGGTCCTTCCAGAACGCCAACCTCCTCCCCTAGAGGAGGAGGAAGAGAAATAGGAAAGTGAACCCAAAGCCATTCCACCCTTTCCTGAGTGACTAACAGTAAACACGCAACCAAACCCAGAGGAGAATGAAATTCTAGGAGAACTCAAGAAGTTCTGTGTGAAAATACCACTTCTCCGGGCCATAAAAGATGTACCAATATACAACAAATTGATTAAGGAGAAGTGTTTCAGGCACCCAGGCAGGTGCAAGAGAGATGCCCTGACTATCAATGTCATAGGACAACTATCTAATCTGATGTTGGGGCAAGTAATCTGTCCAAAATATTTGGACCCTAGGAGTCCTATAGTTGATGTCCACATCAATGGCACCATAACCCCCCATACCTTGATTGATCTAGGGGATGCCATTAATGTGATGACCAGGGACACTATGCTTAAACTCAACCTTCAGAGTTCCCTAAGGAAGACCTCGACAGTACTGTAGTTAGCATATCGCTCCACCATGACTCCCGAAGGGATTGTGGAAGATGTCCTGGTCTCTGTTGACTCTTGGGAGTACCCTACGGACTTCTTGGTACTTCAGCCAAAGGAAAAACTCACTGGATACCCCCTCATTTTGGGAAGGCCTTGGTTAGCTACTGCGGATGCTTACATCAGTTGTCGAGCTGGAAGCATGACCATCAAGAATGGGCCTATGTCCAAGCAGCTAGTCCTATACCCTCCTACCCAACCTTTGCTAGAACATGACTTACCTCTCTGGTTGGAAGAGGGGGATGAGGACGAGGTCTACTCTGCACCATTGTGCATGGTAGAAACCAACAGGGGAGGTCCTTAAACCGAGGATGAATTGATTGAGAACTTGATTCAAAATCCACCTCCCAGTGCACTATCCTTAGAAGAGTTGGTGGAAGATACCCAAGCCAACACTTTAGTGGACCTCTGTGTGACTAATCCAACCTCTTCCCGAGTTAAGAATGTGGAATTTGGCCCTGAAAGAACTTTAAATATCAACTCCTCCCTATCTCCCTCTCAGGAAAAAGAGCTATGTAGCTTGTTGAACTACCATTTGGAGGCTTTTGCCTGGAGCTATAAGGAAATGAAAGGAGTCCATCCTTCGGTCTGTACCCATCATCTTTACATTAAAGGGGATTGTAAACCAATCAGGCAGCCTCATAGGAGAATGAATCCAGCCCTTAAAGACATTGTCAAAGAGGAATTGCAAAAGTTATTGGATGTAGGATTCATCTACCCCATCTCCGATAGTGAGTGGGTTTCACCTCTAGTGCTTGTGCCCAAGAAGAACGGGAAGTGGAGAATTTGTGTAGATTACCGGGAACTTAACAAAGCCACCAAGAAAGACCATTTCCCTTTGCCTTTCATAGATCAAGTGTTGGATGGACTGGCAGAGAAGAAGTTCTTCTCTTTCCTAGATGGGTTCAATGGGTATAATCAGATCCAAATCAGCCTGGAGGACTAAGATAAGACCACCTTCACTTGTCCATGGGGTACCTTTGCTTACCGAGTCCTTCCCTTTGGGCTATGCAATTCTCCTTCCACTTTCCAGAGAGCAGTATTAACCATATTTAATGAGCTGGTTCATGATTCGATGGAAATATATATGGATGACTTTACTCCTTATGGGTCTAACTTCCAAGAAGCCTTGTCCAACTTGGGAAAAGTTTTAATCAAGTACATTGAGATGAACCTGTCCCTCAGTCCTGAAAAATGTGAATTCCTGATGACTGAAGGGACCGTGTTAGGTCATACCATTTCTCAGCAAGGATTGCAGGTGGATCCTAACAAAATTGCTATCATCCAAAAGGTTCCACCTCCTCAAAAGGTGAGAGATGTTCAGAGTTTTCTAGTCTTAGCAGGATATTACATAAGATTCATTAAAGATTTCAGTAAGCTAGCCTCACCTTTGTTTGGCCTCTTAGGGAAATATGTTGAGTTTAAATGGATTGACGACTGTCAAGGGGCTCTGGATGAGTTGAAAGATAAGCTAGTGTCTGCCCCCATCTTGAGAGGTCCAAACTGGGCCCTACCTTTCCACATCCACACTGATGCCTCAAACAAAGCCATAGGGGCCGCCTTAGGACAAGTTGAGGAGAAACTTCCATATGCCATATACTTTGTCAGGAAAACCCTGTCCAAGGCAGAGATGAACTATACTGTAACCGAGAAAGAGTTCCTGGCTGTAGTCCATTCCCTAAACAAGTTCAGACACTACATCACTGGTTATCAAACATTCATACACATTGATCATGCTGCGATTAGATACTTAATGAATAGTCCTGATGTAAATGCTCGTGTCATTAGATGGTTACTTTTGTTGCAACAATTTGATTTGACTCTTGTTGATAAGCCAGGTAAGGAAAATGTTGTTGTTGACTTCTTGTCTAGATTGGATTTGCCTACAGGTGAAGAAGGAACAGTGGATGACTAGATGCCAGATTAACACCTATTTGCTATCTCAGTACTCTCTCCATGGTTTTCTGATATAGCAAATTACTTGGTCTCAACACAGTTCCCTCTGCATCTATCCTCAAAGGAGAAGAGTAGAATTGTGAGGAAGAGTGCCCCATTCACTTGGGTCGGGGGCAACCTATTCAAAATTGGCCCAGATCAGATCTTGAGGCATTGTGTTAGGGAGGAGGAAGTCTTTGAAATTATCCTAACCTATCATGACGAACCCTGTGGAGGCCACTTTGCAGCAAAAAGGACTGCCTTCAAAATTCTACAGGCAGGCTACTATTGGCCTACTCTTCATCAAGATGTCAAAAGATACATCAGTCAGTGTGACCGATGTCAGAGGATGGGAAAACCGACCTCAAGGGATGAAATGCCTCTCCAACCTCAAGTGACTTTCGAGCCATTTGAGAAGTGGGGCATGGATTTTGTGGGACCCATCAACCCTCCTTCAAAGCAAAGGTCTTACATCATTGTGTGCACTGACTACCTAACAAAGTGGGCAGAAACCAAGGCAATCAAAGCAGCAACAGAAGGAAAGGTGGCTGAGTTTTTAAGAGAAAATATCTTCTACAAGTTTGGCTACCCAAGAGAGTTAGTCACTGATTAAGGAAAAGAGTTCACCTCCAACCTGATTGAAGATTTACTCGCTCATTACAAGATCAAGCATAGGACTTCCACCCCATATCATCCCCAAGCAAATGGGCAGGTGGAAGTCACTAATAGAGTGTTGGAAGGGATTTTGACTAAGGTTGTGAGCAGCAGTAGAAAGGATTGGGCAGATCGCCTGGTTGAGGCCACCTGGGCCTACAACCCACTTGGAAGACTACAACAGGTTTCACACCTTATGAGCTGGTCTACGGGAAGAAAGCTTTGTTGTTAATAGAGTTCGAGTACAACACATTGAGGGTGGTAGCTCAGCTGGACCTAGATCTCAGCGATGCTCAACGTGAAAGATTATTGCAGCTGAATGGATTAGATGAACACAGAATGTAGGCCCTCCTCCACTCAGAAGTAGTTCAACTTCAGAGGAAGATATGGCATGACTGGCACCTTAATGAAAAGCAATTCCAGCCGGGAGATTTGGCGCTGCTGTATTACTCAAGATAAAATGATTTCAAAGGAAATATGAGGACAAGATGGTTAGGACCATATACAGTGGAGAAATGCAATGACAATGGTTCAGTCCTTATCAGGACCATTGACGAAGAATCCATCCCCATGCTTGTCAACAGACATCGAATGAAAATCTACAAGAAACCCCTTTTGAGGCAGGAGTTCATTAAACTGTGGAAAAATTAGTGCTGGTAGTAGAGCAGGGTTCTTCCTCTATTCTAGCCACACCTTCATCATAAAAAAAAAAGGGGGGGGGGGGGGGGGGAATAAAAAGATCCCTAGGTGAAAACCTCTATGAGGCGCACAGGGCAGACAGTGAGGGTGAAAACCTCATGGAGGTGCCCCAGCTGTCTCTCAGAAAATAAAGAAATGGAATAAAAAAAATCCTTGGGTGAAAACCTCTCTGAGGCACCCAGGGAAGATAGTGGGGGTGAAAGCCTCATGGAGGCGCCCTGCTGTCTCTCAGAAAAAGAAAAAAAAAAAAAGAAAAACTAAAAGAAACAGGATTAATCTCTAGAATTATTGCAGGTTGCAGGGAATACAGTTCAGATAAATAGGGTCATGCAAAACGAGGACAGGGGTCCATACCAAGCTACCAGACATCCTTACAGACACTCCCTCCATAGCCACTCACTTTTTCCAGGATTTAAACACATTCGGGTCAAGATTCAACCTCCTACAGGAAGTTATGAGCTTTCTACAGGAAGTTTTGGGTGCTCTCTACAGGAAGTTCTGCATTTCTATAGGAAACATTCTGTAGAGCCTTCGGGTAGGCCCAAATTGATTATGGAAAGGGATTTAAAGCTTGAAGTCTATTGATGAGGCTTGCAGCCACCCCTCTCTTCCATCCATCACCTGTTTCATCTCTTTCCACCACCAGTGCAACAATTTGGTTATGTATTCCTGCACAGTCATACAAGGAGTCCTGTTTTCCTCAGATTGAATTTTTTTTCCCAAGTGACAAATCAAGCACACAAAGGCTCGCACACTCTACCTGTCAAAGCTCTATCATGACCCTTCATCCATGAATACAACCTTGCCCATTTCAGCATGCATCTCAGGAGGAGAAGCAACTACAGGATGTCCTACAGGAATCCTGTAGCAGCTGATCCATCTGGAGCACATACTATCGAGCCAATAGCAGATTAGATCAACACAAGGGACATGTAACAAGCTCCACTCGGATGTGAACACCTCAATAACAACTAAAATCAGAAGGAGCCTGTGCATGCAGTGTTTACAACCATAGGATCGGGTCTCAAAGCCGTGCATACAACATCAGCCAATGAAAGAAGGAGTTCCAGTGCCTATGCACGAAGCAGCAGTGAGCAAAGCCATCATTCCATGTCCCAAAGCCTGCAAAAAATGTCCACGGCCACACAGGTAAGTGTCTAACCTTATTCGTCAAATTGCATAGACTATACTCTGAAAACTACATGTTTGTGAAATGGTGCAGATTGAAAAAATTTGGTGGCCAATCAACTGGCCACCCATAGTCAGTTGAATGGCCTCGTGGCATCCGAACGATCTCGATTATACCAAAGAGACATGCAGCTGACACGTGGGAAGTGTCCAGTTGGGGAGAACCGGTGGATTGGCAGTAATGGCGGCGGTTAATGGCAGAGAAAGGAAATGGCGGTCAGAGACACGCCGAGGAATGATGGCTATGACATTGGCTAATGGATCAGCCTAGACACCTCACCCCCTCACCAGGAATTGTGTTGTAATTCGAAATTGCTTGGCCGAAGAACTCACGATGAATCGCTGTCATTTACACTTGTAACCGTTTTCAGCAAAGTATGCGTCCTCCTCCTCTGCAGTTTGTTAGCTTGAGCTTCTCGGCCCGTTTTAAAATCCTCCCGCATCCTAGGCTCATTCAGAAGTGTCGTGGCATCCTTCAGTAACTGGCAAAGCTCTCTATAGGAAGGAGCTCTATAGGAAACACAACATAGCCTCCCAGAGCAGAGAAACCTGGACTGTCTACGTCAAAATTGGAGTGTCGAAGAGAGGTAGGGTCGAAAACACCATTCCCATGCATGATATTTCAAAAGGTGGTGAATTAAATTATCTGGAGTAGGAGAATTAGAAGTAATTCTGCCTGTGGATCAAGAACAATAGTTTTCCTGTGTGATACATGGAAGTTTTCAGTTGGTTCTGCGTCAAATTCTCCTCCACGGTTCCTGTTAAGAAATTTCTCCTATAGAAACGATAAACCACTGTGAGGGCTAACCTGTGCATGAAGAATGTGACTTTTATGTG
This sequence comes from Pinus taeda, assembly GCA_000404065.3. Classification (NCBI taxonomy): domain Eukaryota; kingdom Viridiplantae; phylum Streptophyta; class Pinopsida; order Pinales; family Pinaceae; genus Pinus; species Pinus taeda. Next base: position 233,750 of record APFE031595975.1, on the reverse strand, counting down.
GTTATATGCATGTTGGGGATGAAAATTAGGCTCTGCACTCTATCTCTGGGAGTCTAATTCCCTTTTGACAGTCGAGTTTTGGGCAGCAACAACATTATAGCCAGGGAATTGGTGCAAAGTGAAATATAAACACCTGAGGGATACTGTCTTCAAAGTTTAGGGGAGGAAACCATAAACAGAATACCCCTTTCTGATAAGAGCACAAGCCAAAACAGAGTACTCTAACCATGCCAGGAGGGTTTATCAAAAAGGAACCCTTGGATTCTAGGAAATTGCAAGAAACCCCGGAGGTGGTGGACCTATCTACCCGTGCCAATTGAATGAACTTCTGTGACAGAATTCAAGGTATTGACGATGAGGTAACAGAAGAGTTCTTAATGTCTTTGCAGCCTAAATCCAAGACACTGGCCACTGTAAATTTCAGAGGGTTGACCTTAAAGCTTACCCCACAGCTCATTAGTCGAGTCATTGATCTGGAATTGAGGATACCCTGGAACAAAGAGGAGAGGGCATTGGGCCAAAAAGCCAAGAAATAATTATTCCTACCAGAGGAACAGTTTTCAGAAGATAAGAATGGGGTCCAGAGAGCCAGCCTACACCCTTTTTGGAGCGAGGTCAACCTTTAAATCATGAAATACATTACCTGTGAGGGGCGGTTTAGTATTGTTTACGGTTATCACTTCCGGTTGCTAAGTGAACTCAGACATAGGATGGATTTACCCCCAGAACAAAAGTTAAGCATCCCCTATTTCCTCCTACAATCATTAATTGAGTGTGGCACCAAATTGAAGGAAGGGACTCCGGACCAGTTGGCCCATCATGGGCTTATCAAGCTTCTATTGGAAGATGCCCTCCATACCTACAATGTCCCTCTCTCCTGGGAGATTTTTCGCAATATGTCCAAGGATGATGATATTCGAATTCTAGCCGAGGAACTCACTTCATCCAACAGTGAGGAAAGGGAGCACATTGAGGCAGAAGAGAAAGCCAATGGTAAGGAAACCCAAGACAGACCACCACAAAAAGAACAAGAAGAGAAACAAGAGAAAGGCCAAGTTGCCGAGCCCAAAATTGTGGGTGGAATAAAGGCACAAACACCAAGGGAGAAACGATTTCAAATCAGGGCAGAGAGGACTGAAAAAGTCCAAGCAAGTGAGGGCACACCCAAGGCAACCATAGAAAAATTAAAAGAGAAGGCACCCCCAGCCAAGCAAGCCAAAACAGTGAAAATTGTTTCTATAGGAAGCCAGAAAACTGTTTCTACAGGAAGCCAGAAACCCGTTTCTACAAGAAGCCAGAAAATAGTCAGCACAAGACTTTCTACAGGAAGTCTGGAAAAAGGGAAACAGGAGGAAAAATCGCCTGATATTTTAGCCAAGGAGGCAGCAGCTGTGCTGGCCACCCTAAGCACATCCCCAAAGCAGAAAGGGAAGCGGAAGAGGGAGGCTTCCATGTATTTTAAGGCAAGAAGGAGCATGAGGATAAAGACTGGAAGACCCCAGCCACCGTCAAAAAAACCCATCACGATTGTAGACACCCCAGCTACACAAAAGGAGAGGTCTCCCTCCAAAGCATCCACCTGGAGAGAAAGAATGAAAATGTTGGACACAAAGGCCTCTCTAAGGATGTTGAGACTGTTCTACAGGAAACACTAGCTAGGCTAAAGGAGACCGAGGAGATGGAAGGTGAGGTAGCTAAATCACCATAGGAGGAAGAAAATGTGGAGAACATTGTGGAACCTAGCCCCCAGCCCAACTTGGGCTCCTACTATAACTTCTTGGAGGCCAGAAGGATCATTCCCCAAAAATTCACAGTGCCACTTTTTCTTGCATTAGAAGAAGAGAGAGTGAGGACCCACACTTGGATGAAAATCGCTAAGTCCAAGGGGGTGGCAGATATAGGTCCCCTAGAGGAACAACTCAAGGAGTCAAGAAGAGAATTGGTTATGGTACGACATGTGGAGAGTTGCCAGCGGGCCAAGCTACAGGAAGAAAATGAACTGCTTAGATAGCAACTATAGTTGTAGGGACAAAACAAGGAAGACAGGCCTCACATCTTGAAAGAATAATAGCAAAAGGAGGAGCCCACAACAGCCAAAGATACCACTGATGAACAGTAAAGAAGGGAGGGGATGTAGGCTGAAATTGAGGCACTGAATCGACAGCTATAGGAAAAAGAATTACAAGCAGGCCTGGAGATATAGTCTCTGAAACAATAGGTACAAGAAAAGGAGGCCCAACTGGCCTGCATGGCCAGTTGAGCGATGGAAGCTCTGCAGTGTAGGGAGCCGGCCAAATCCTACGCCCTATACCTTAGGGATCAATGGTTGCAGTTTCAGATCAACACTTTGGCATGGACAGGTATCACTCCATTCCAAAACCACCAACAATTCATGGCTTTATGTGACAGCAGTTCGTCAGAGGACAAGGCCAAACTATCAGAGTTCTACCTACACAATTTGGCCCTTCCAACATAAACTTGTGGGACCCCAACATTGCAGTAGGGGACATGCAACTTATGGCCATGGCCTCTTCACTAAATCATGAAGAAAAGAGGGTAGCAGAGGTCAGAGATGTTATGGACAGGGAACTACAGGAACCACTATTGATTAGAGTAGAGCCAAGGGATCCCTCAGCATTAATATCCGCCCACCAGCACTTGGAAAATGACTCTCAGGCCCTACTAGATTAAATGGATCGACAAGTTCAAGCCATAGCACATTTTGAAGACATGGAGCGACTGTTGGGGGACAAATGTGTTCATGCTTGCACCCAAAGGTGGAACACATTGTCCCACAGCCTAAAAATTAGAGAATACCACATCCCAACTAGAATGAGGGAGGCCTTGGCACGAGTACCTCTCTACAAAAATTCCATGAAGAATCTTCAAGCCAACTGGATAGGCCTCAATTTTAGTCCACCTTTGCTTTTGGGGCTGCTAGAAGGAGGAAAACAAGAGGAGGAACATAGGCAGCGGTAAGAAGTGGAAAGGAAGGCCGAATTTCATGACAGTGAAGAAGATATCACCTCAGAGGCCTGGGACGTGAGGGAGGTGATCAAGGCAATCAAGGATGAGGAGCTGGACTAGTTGCTCAGAGGATGAGCAACCCATTTCGTAGGGGGATGATGATGAGCCCCGAATTGGGTAACTTTTTGGGCTCATTTTGCCTAATTGTCCTTGTTCAATCCTCCATTTTTCATAGATTATGAATTTTTTTAGCATGTTTATGTTATTTGAACGAATAAGGGTGGTCACTCTGCCAGGGAGGTTAATACATGGTTATTTCAGGTTTTTTGGACAAATTTTGGAGCAAAACCAAGCAATTATGGGGCAGGTGACAACCAAGCTTGAGGTGAGGATTTGTAGGGGGGTTGTCTCTGGCATTAAATGGCCCTTCCTCAAAATCTCCACCCTCAACTCCAAGCTCAACAGGCCACCAAAACGAATCCTAAAGGAAGCCAAGCAGATTTGGGAAGAGTGACTATTTACTAGCAGTTGGAACATCCGAGTCCCTTGAATTTAGGAGGGCTACTAGGCCCCTCGTATTGTATAAATAGGAAGGCCTCAGCTTTCGTAGTTTACTTTTGGAACTGTTGTATTTTTGCACTATAGTGCTGTCATTTTCTCAACTCGTTTTCTTGTAGCTACTGTTGTATAACTTTCTTGTGAAGATTCTTTTTGGATAATGAAAGCAGTTTTATTTGGCATCAGCTCTAAGTTCTTTATAGGAGCCTGTAGCTCTTGGGGTTGGGCCAAACCTAAGAGCTAAGGCCTCCTTTATGTACTGTTATTTTTTTTTATGTCTCTACAAAATAATTTCTGTTAAGTAGAATAACATCTTGCTGGTTACATAGGTCATGGTTAATGATTAGATAGGCTTTTCATGTTCATCAGGGAGCTGCTAAGATAATAAAATGGGAGATCTTCCAAAAAGGGTCATCAAGCACCTCTGATTTCACCTCTCCCTCAGTGGGATCAGGAGTTGGGATCAAGGTGACCTTGCTGCCACCAAAAACACTATCTTTGCTTCCCTAGGCAACCATTAGTGTTTGATTTTTGTTTGTAGAGGTTGGTTACATGTTCAGATTCTTGATTGCTTCATTACATAGTGGTTATACATGGTTTCATTGCAAGTAAACTTTGGTTCAGTCTCTTTATTGTTAGCTAGATCACATTAGGTTAGCATAACTAGATCTTTGATTTCTTTCAAGTCTTTGTTGGTTCAGTTGGAAAAACAAATTGCAGAGCACCCGTACCATTTCTTTATCTACCTGTACTCCATCAAACCCATCTGCTCCATCCCCTAATGTGGATTCTTGCCTCACGCTAGCCATTTGCTCACTTTGCCCTAATTCCCCATATCCTTGTGCCACATTGCTCCACTGCCTCTTGGACAAGTCCCACCATCCTTGCCACTCCTCATCTCCATTCCCCAAGCCATGGACCTCTTCACACACCTAGCTCACCTCCATACCCACTCCTTCATCTTTCTTCCTCCATCCATCCTCCAAAATCCCATTTTTGAACATCCTGTAGAAAATTACACACATCTGTAGAAATTCCAGAACATCCTGTAGAACCCCTACAGACTTCTTGTAGAAGCTCGCGAATGAGGTTTCTTGATAGCCAAACTCTATGAAACTCTCTGGAAGGGTTTTAGGGACCCCTTAGGGCCTCTCTGAACCTTCCCGGCCTCTTCCAAGCATTTCCTCTCGCCAATCCACCTCTGCACAGTAAAAAACAGTTAAATTGCGTGCATCATAATTCTGACAACTTATTCAAAAATACAAAAAGATGGTTCTTTTAGATTTTGTTGTAGACATCGCTTAGATACATGCATTTCATCCTCTTAGAAGTCAATGGAATCTCTCCCAGTAGCTTGCATCCTCTTTCTCGCATCAGTAGAGCTAGCTCGTAAAATTAGGGTTTGCTAGGGTTTGCGTTTGCTTTCAGCTTTTCAGTTTCTTTCTGCAAATAGATTAGCTTCCTTTGAGTTAGCTTCCATCCATCAGTTAGAAATCTTCTTCTCAGAGCTCATAGAAGTTGGCTTGAGCCCCTAGCAGACTTGTTCCAGCTAACCAAGTGACAGTTACAGCAAGAGCTAGTACTTGTGCATACAACACCGTCGCTTCCAAGGTTGTTACGAACTACCGGGTTGATAAAAGTAAAGAAGGGAGTCCCAGAAGTTGCAGCATTGTTGTTGCAATACTGGAGCCCACCAGTGGGGCTAGAAGGAAGATGGTGTTATGAAACCATCTCACAAAAGGATAGAAAATATAGATCAAGGCCTTAGAATTTAGCCTCTTCGAGGGGGAAACCTCCTTTACATTACACAAATGAATAATTCTTGGATCATACAAATGGCAAGACCTCCTTTCTCTATATAGGAGTCTAAGGGGTCATAATATAATCTAAACCGACATAAAAATAATAATGTAAGGGCACAATAATAACAATAGTGGACTTCTATGGGGCACAATAATAACAATATGGGGACCTCATGGGCACAACAATACAATAAGGGTGTTTTACTAATAACAATAAGGGGTTACACTAGTAGTATAGGGACCTAACATGCCCCTATCCTTCAAAAAGTGTTGTCCTCAATGCTTCAGTAGTTCCTTTTGTATAAAATTCTTATCCTCCCATGTGGAATATTCAGCAGTTAAGTTTTCCACTTGATGAGATACTCTGAAATTTATCGATTTCGTAGCTATCAGGTTCTTGTTTCTCTGACTGCTCTAGGCTCCAATATGATTTTTCCTTCCTCGTCAAGTTCTGGCAATATTGTTTGAACTTGGATCTTTTGCAACTTTTGAATGAGTGACCACACTTCTTCATTCTTCTTCCATTCATCCCTTGCTTCATTTATCCAATCTGGTTTGATAATAGAAATAGCACAAAACAATGCTTCCACATCCTCATCCTTTCTTGAGAGTGCACCTGCAACAACATTTTGCTTCCCTTTTTTGTAGATGATTTCAAAGTCATAACCCAACATAATTGTGACCCATTTTTTCTATTCTTCTAAAGATAATATTTGTTCTAAAAAGTATTTAAGAATATCATGATCCATTTTTATCTTGAAGTGTCTTCCCATTAGGTAAGGTCACCATTTATTAAGTGCATGTAGTGTTTCCAAAATTTCCTTCTCATAAATAGCTTTCTTGAGATGTAGTCGTAAAAATACCCAATCACCTACATCAAAACTTCTTTCACTACGATGTTGATATGCCCGTTGTTTCATTCAATTCTGCACCAAAGTGGCATTATCATTTAAAAGTTGGAGAACTCGTTTTTTATGCTCGATGTGATCTTTCACTGCTTGACTATTTTTATTCTTGATATTTCCTTCTATCTTGAGAGTTTGAGGAGTCATAATTTCTTCCAGTGCATTACAAGATATGGTTGGATTCATTTCTTGATGCTAGATGTGATCTTTCAATTCTTGAAAATTTTTCTTCTTGATATGTCCTTCTATATTGATAGTTTGAGGAGTGGTAATTCCAACCAATGCATTATAAGATATGGTCAGACTCATTTCTTCTTTCTCGATGTGATCTTTCACTTCTTGAACACTTTTCATCTTGATATGTCCTTCTATCTTGTGAGTTTGAGGAGTGGTAATTCTTGCCAATGCTTTACAAGATATGGTCAGAGTCATTTGTTCTTTTTCTGGGGTTGGTTCCTGGTGTATATCCTATTCTTTTGATGCTTCTTGATCCTTTTCTTTCTCCTCTTCATAATCTATGTAAAATAATTTCTTCTCAGCACACTTATGACTTTTAGTGTATTTGCTATCACAATTGTAACAAATCCATTTTTCTCTTTTTTCTTCCAATTTTTGTCATGTAAAACTTGTAGGTTGTGGAATGCTAGGAGAAAAAAAACTTCCATAATTATATTCGTGAGTGGTGGGATTCCTTGTTTCCATAATTTTTCTTTCAATTTTTCTTACCAACCTGAATTGCTTCTCCAATGAATCAGGTTGCCAAAGATGAACCTCATGTTGAATGTTATCCTTTAGAGTCCCTATGAAGACATCAATCATTTGCTTCTCTGGAATATCATTTACCCTTATATTCAATTTTTGAATGTCCTCAATGTGTTTTTCCATTGAACCCTTTTGTTTGAGATTTATAAATTGGCTAAGGAAGGTGTTACTCTTTGTATCCTCATAATGTGCTATCATTTATTCCGTGAAAATTGACCAAGTGACGAGTGCTTTACGAGAACAAATCCCTCTATATCATAAAAATTGATTTGGTTATAAATATAGAGATGCAACATGTACCTTTTGTAACAATTTAACCTCATGTAGATCAAAATATTACTCCATATGTAGTATCCAATTTACTGGGTCCTTGCCATCAAACTTCCTCATATCGCCTTTTCTTGATTTTAGGAGCTTGATCTTGAAACGACTATAACTTGGTAATTTCAGATCTCCAAGTTCTGAAATTCCATCCTGCAGTAGCCCTCTGAGTCCTCTTTCTAACCCCGCAAGTATGATAAGAATTTGATTCTCCAAGAAAGAGTTATGCCCAATCTCCTAAGATGAACTGATTACATAATGTTTCAGTAGAGCGAACTTGTACGACGTGCCACATATCACTGTTTTGACCTTCGGATCTGAAAAATATACACATAAAACTAGAGTCTATCCTCTTTCTACAACTTCTTATGAAATTTCAATTTATTGCTCAGAGAGAAAGTTATGACAATTTTCCCATGGTCACCTGTTTAGAATGTAATTCGGGAGTCTACAAAAACCGTAACTTCCTCAAATTATATATCTGAAAATATAGAGATAAATATCTAAGATTCGGACACGAGCTTCACCACGATTTCAATCCAAATGGGTTTTAATTTCAGATTCTAAAAATTTGTAGAAAAAATATTATAGGAAAAATACCACAATAACTTGTTTGAGATGAAATTATGGAGCTTGAAAAATCCTAACTTCCTCAGATCATATCTCCGAAAATATAGCGAGACAAGATCTGAAATTTGGACCCGAGGTTCAGATTGATTTCTTCTCAAATGTTTTTTTTTTTTTTATCTTCTGAAACTTTGTAGCGAAAAAGTTATAGCGCAAATGCTACAATGACCTGTTTGGAGCAGCGAAACCCTAGAATCAAAAGCTCTGATACCAAATGTTATGAAACCAGCTCACAAAAAGATAGAAAACATAGATCAACGCCTTAGAATTTAGCCTCTTCGAGGGGGAAAACTCCTTTACATTACATAAATGAACAATTCTTGGATGATACAAATGACAAGACCTCCTTTCTATATATAGGAGTCTAAGGGGTCATAATATAATGAGAGCTGACATAAAAATAATAATGTAAGGGCACAATAATAACAATAGTGGGCTTCTATGCGGCACAATAATAACAAAATGGGGAAATACATGGGCACAACAATAATCATAAGGGGGTTGTACTAATAACAATAAGGGGTTCCACTAGTAGTATAGGGACCTAACATATGGATAGTTAATTTGTTGGAATAAGATATATTCTCAATATATACACACACATAGAGGGAGAAGGAGGGAAACAAGTGTTCATATTCTCTCATGCATAGGAGCTGATAAAATAGAAGTGATTCCTTATGTGTTTTAGCTTCTTGAATAGCTAGTGGGTATAGGAAGTGTGGCCTTGGGATAACCTATTTTAGCTATTACAATCAATTTAAAATCCTCTAAAAACACTATTTCTCAAGCTTTGGAAAATGGCTTGAGAGTGACAACTACAAGTAATTGTCCTTGTAGCTTGTCTATGGTTGGGTGGAGAGTTGAAGTCCCAATCTCATTTGCATGTTTATTTGGTCGTATAGGATAAGTTCACTATTATGTTTTGTGCTTTTGGTTTTTATTATGCTCCTCATTATTGCAATGAAATAATGTTATGCTAATGATGAGAACTATTGTTCATGATGAATTTGAATGATGATGCAAAGATCATGTGAAACGGTTCATTTCTTATGAATGTTTTTATCTTGCAATAACTTAGGTTGCTAGAGCATGAAGAAATAACAACCTCTGATAATGTAAAATTATTTACAATAAGTCATTGGTATATTGGGTCACTGAGATAATTATTTGGTGAATATTAACATTGATGAATGTGGATTTATTGTGTATTAATGGGATGCTGACTAGATTTCCTAGGTTTGCATAAGTTTACTTTCCTATGTTTCTTTTCTTCCTAGTATAAAATTCATGCTAATGGTTAGAAGGTATCATATACATGGACATGTTAATGTGTCTAAGTTGAATATTACATGAATATTCCTTATACATATTACTTGAATAATGTGAGATGTCTATTGAAGAGAAACACATGGCTATGTTGTAGTGGGAAAATGGGGTTCATTTCCTTAGGTTCTAAGAAGTGCACTTAGAGGCATGCTTCTTTTGTATCCTTTGCCAAACAAGATAATGGTTGATTTCATACCCGTTATAGTGGATTTCTAGAGTAGAATTCGATATATTTCAGTAAATTATAGTTAATGTAACCATACACATTGATCCCTAGACCTCATTGCCATGATGTGCCAAGAGAGGGGAAAGATTTGGGATACTCATCCTCAATCTTATGAAGTTCAAGTTTAACCAAGCTGGGGAGTCATGAAGGTGTAGGTCCTAATGTTGGGATGAGGTCCCCTGGGCCAAATTTTGATAAGATATTGTAAAGTCTCCACATTTTGAGGAGCGGAGCATGAGTAGCGCAGGTCACTAGGAGTCAATGGGTTTTAGGAAGGTCAAAGCCCCTTAGTTTTTTTATTGTTTTGAGCTCCACCCATGGTTTGCGACCATGGTATTGTAATAGGAAAAATTATATAAAGAGGTGTCTTAGCAAGTCTAAGGGGATAAGTAAGTTAGATTGGATATGTTTTGAGTTTGTAAGCGTAAGATATTGTTGTATTTTGGGAAAAGGGGAAAGCTCCTACAGCTGTGTGTGCAAAGACCTTGGTAAGTTCACAGTTGAGTGCGAGGGCCCCTGCAGTTGTGTGCATAGGATTTGGAGAGTCCGTATATTGAAGATACAAAGTAATAAAGAGTATTTGAAGCAATTCTATGTCCAATTTATGTACTTATGTGTTTTTTATATTTACCCTTACTTGAATGCCAATTACATGTAATTTTGTCTTAATTTCTTCGTGAAGATATGGAGCTACTATTATACATTATTTTATGCATGATTAAACCCTTAAGCAAAGTTCATAACTCTGTTTAACTGAAAATCACTTTAAGTTTGGGTGATAAGAATTTGTGAAGGTCATATCATGCCTGAAACTGAATAAACACCTTAATCTCACACCACATAGCCTTATGGATGTAGAAACCTAGTTCTAGCATCCCCCAATACTGCCTCGTTTGAAACTGTAGCTTGAGTTAAGTGGGTTGTTTTCGAAAGGACTGGTAGTGTAGGGTTTTGTTGGTTAGTGCAGCTAACTCTGAACCTGGGTCACAGTTCCCTCAAGCCAACAAATGGTTCTGTTGTCAGGACCAGGATCTATCTGAGAGATGCGTGATGTGGCGTAAGTGGATACCAACTAAGAAATAAATCGAGAAGTGGATAGATCAAAATTTGCACGAGTTTGAAACTCAGGAGAATCAGAATCCATGCTTGTCAAAATAAAAGTGGTTACAAAGGTATCTCTACAAAGAAGTACATGAAGTTTTCTTTTCAAAGTTCCCTTGTGAATTACACGAGTGGTTGTCCAAATTAGCAGATAGTGAACCTACTTGGAAGCATGACGATCCTATTGTGTGGACTCCATAATTTGTCAAACAAGTTGAAGGATCTAATTATAAGGTTGCAAGGGATGTTGATTACTGGATAATAGTATCTTGGGTGGTTTCATCACTGAATTTGCAATAGATACATCTTTGTCTTATAGCGAATTTGAACACCAATTCTTCAAAGGTCCAAGAGGTAAGTACCTGAAATCGCTAAAAACCTAGATTAAAATTCTTTTGTGTGAAAAAAGGATTATGCATTTACCTTAATGTTTAAGAGAGGTGAGACTCGATATACGCAAAGTGGAAAGCGATTTAGGGTAGATCTAGAAAATTTCGTTGAAAGTGAATATAGTCCTTTATTGGGAGAGTCTGAAAATAAAGAAGAAATAAGTAACCATAGTACGCCCAGAGGTGTGGCACATATAGTAGATAGGGTTCTTCTGGAATTCCACATTCATCCACTCCACCTCCACCTCATACACCAACACCTCCACCTCCACTATTTAGTATGGAAAATACAGTGAAAATGCATGTATTCAGGGGACAAGGATCAGAGGACGTGTATTTGGTTCATCACAGAAGTTGTGTGGAAAGTGCAGTAGATCAATGATGATGACATGAACAAAGAACAATTGGTTACAATGCTATAGGATAGAGTGCTTACTTGGTACATCAGATACAATATGACTCATCTGACTACTTCATTAGCTGACACGAAGGATCCAGTGAATGTGGAATTTAGGAAGTCGAAGTTGCAAGCTCAGTGTTTGACTAAAATCAAGGAGATCAAGGAGAGGGTTAATGAGTCTATGTGGAATATAGATCAGTGATTGAAGTTCTTACTAAGTCAAGCTAATCTTAAAATTTCATATGAACAACATAGGGATGGTACATACCTTAACTATTACCTCACTTAAGATTGTCGTTATCTCAGTAGAAGATTGGGTCTCAGGCTGAAGCATTGAAGATTGCAATGAATTTATAAGCTTCACCGATCTAAGACAAGAATATAGGAGTTCAACAAATCTAGTCGCAGTTAGCAAGCTTACATATGGAGTTCCAGGATCTGAAGAAGGGAAAGGAGGTTAAGTCGAACACACATTCTGAAGTTTGGTGTACGAAGTGCAAGGCTAAAGGTCATCATAAATATTAGTTCCCTGTATTCCAACATTATATATTTGTGATAGGTCCTAACCCACTGAAGCCATAATCTTCTGCTGGATCAAGTACTGGTGCAAGTGCCTGTTTTAGAATCTACCAAGTATCTCGACAACGTTCAATAGATAATTGTTCTCTATTAGAGAAGTTTATATAGTCTCCCAAGGAACTCTTTTGTAGCTTTTGTAAATTATTTGATCGTGATGAAAGGAATTGTCGAAGCTATGAACTAATGACGGACAAGACTCCACTGTATAGAATGCATGCTAAAACCCTCACGTGAAACAATCAAGGCTCACCTACAACTCGCAAAGGATTCCAAGGACGAGGAAGAGGACGAGGGGGAGGAGTTGGAAGAGGTCGGGTTTAGATTATTTGTTACAATTGGGGAGAACAAGGACATTTTGCACGCGACTGCTAGAATCCAACACACCCTTCTTGTTAGTATTGTTGTCAATTTGATCATGTTATATAATATTTCCCAGTATTAATAGAAAAGATGCAGGAGAAGAAGAACCAACAACCAACGCAAAATATTCAGATGATGAGATCTGAGCCACACGAAGACGACCCCGGTGTCAACATCATCATGTGAATAGGTATAGTCACTGGTGAAAACAAGGTTGAAGGAAAACATCTAGAATCAGATCTATGGTTTCGAAAAGTTGGTGAGAAGAATGTTGGGTTTGATTTACATAGAGATAAAAATACGTTCATGAAGGCAAGAAAGAGTTTTATGGATCCAGGTGCTTCTATGTTTAAGAATCAGATATTTCCAAAGGATAAACTTGAAGAAGCTACTGCGACGCAGGATTCAAATCCCACAGTGTTAAAGTAATTTTTTTAGACTTACATGAAGTTACTACGAGATCATAAGGCAACTAAAGGACTACAAGAGCTGATAGATAATTGCGCCAGCAAGGATAAGTCATTACCAGAACAATGCACAGTCAATAAGGTGAACCAAAGAAAGAAGATAATTGGTAGGGACATGCAGTTGACAATGCAGAATGGTGATTTAGAGATGGACTAGGTAATCCTAGACTTGAGCTTTAATGCTAACGTACTGCCAAAGAAAACTTGGGAACACATGGGGAAGCCTAAGTTGCAATGGTCACCATTTTAGCGATGCATGGTGAATCAGCAAAAGATAATTCCAATGGGTCACCTACATGGAGTCACTGTGGATATTGAAGGTGCAAGAGTAGTGGCTGATTTTGAAGTTATTGAGATAGTCAATGATAGTAATCCATACCCAACATTGCTTGGGATTGATTGGGCCTTTGACATGAATGCAATCATTAATTTAAAAGAGCACAACATGGTATTTGAAAAGAATGATCTTTGAATGATTGTTCCATTAGATCCAGTAGAAAGTGCATGATACACAGAACCGAACCACGATTATTATGAAGATGAAGAAATTGAGCACATATATAATTTAATGGCGTGAAATCAAGATTGGATTAATCCCACTTCGGATGGAAGGATCAGTTGGGAGAATAAAAATTATTGCTAATCAGATTCAGACGAAGAGTTAGAAAACTAGCAGAATCAGTTGCATGAGGTCTCTACGTTGTGATGCAATCGACTTACAAAGTCACTACATTGTATATCTACTGAGGTATGTAAGTTGCCCTATGATGATGGCTTGGATGATGTCAATATGTTTCTTTACCATCTTGAAAGGGATGTACCAAAGGAACATCCGCTCAAGGCCTTAGATCTAGTGTTAAGAGCTACACCTGCAAGATGGTGGGGTAAACACAAGGATAATTTTTTTGACTGGAAGGAATATCGTAGAATGAGGCAATTAAGATTTGGCCACGTAAACACCTGAATCACTGAAAAGTAAACAGGAAAGGATGATCTGCGTGCACGTCTATATCAATGGACTAAGGAGTGGGGTGAGGTACCTCAACTAGAGTGGGTGCATATCTTTATTCATACCCTGAATGGTATCCCAAAGAATTGATATTTAGAGATGGAGTTGTGACATGGTACTACTGATTGGGATGAAATGAAGGAGAGTTTCTTGCTGTCATTTAGTTTTGAATATGGGTTTGAATGTATTGATGAAGTGCTTCAAGAGATTAAAGCAATAATCTTCCTAATGCCCATAGAGCCTATCACTTGGGTACAGCCTGATTGGAGTACGTAGCTACAACATGCTTTAGAATGTTACAATGTTATGACAGAAGAAGGTTATGGGGATCCACAGAATATTAATATCCTTGATTCAGAGAAACATTACAAAGTTGGTGGACCTAATGCAGAGATCCCTGATATCTCACAACTGGTGCACACAAAACAAGTAAATATTGGCTTAGAAGTAGAACCAAAATTCATGAACATTGGCGGCTATTGGGATGAAGACACATTGGATAAGGTTGTTGAGTTATTACATGAATACCAAGATTTATATCGAACTAAGTTCTCTGAATTGAAACGGATAGTAGGAGATTTGAATATGATGAAGATCAATTTGAAACTTAATGCAAAGCTAGTTAAGTAGCACCCATATCGATTAAATCCAAATACAAGGAAAAGGTCAGAGAAGAGCTCAATAAGATGCTCAAGGCAAGAATAATTGAACCCATGGAAAAATATGAAAGGGTTAGTCCTATGGTGGTCTAGGAGAAGAAAATGAAGGGTGATATTAGGATCTGCGTAGATCTATGGAAGATAAACGATGAACACATACATGATCCATTCCCTATGTGATTTACAGATAAAGTTCATGAAAATTTTGGTGGACAGGAAGCTTATTCATTTACAAATGGATTCTCGAGATAACACTGAATTAAGATAATGTCGAAGGATAGAAGCAAGACTACCTTCGCTATAGAATGGGGGTCGTTCCAATATACAGTCATGCCTTTTGGACTAAAAAATTCTCCTGCGATCTTTTCAAGGGTGGTAGTCGCAACATTCAAGGTATTTATTCATAAATTTTTGGAAGTATAATTCGATGATTGAACGATGTTTGGGTTGGTCAAGAAATAAGTCTCTAGTCTACACCTGATGTTGGACACATGTAGGAAGTATCAGATCTCCTTGAACTCAAAGAAATTCATTTTTTGTGTACCTTATGGAATATTATTAGGCCATGTTGTCTATAAGTAGGTATCGATAGTAGACCCTGCTAATATTGTCATAATTATCAATTTGGATCCCCCTAGGAATGTAAAGCTGCTACAAGTAGATCACTACGCCCATGGAGAAGTTGTTAAAGAAGCATGCTACATTTTGCTGGGACGATGATTGTAAGAAGAGCTTGGATACTCTGAAGGAAAAGATGGTTATAGCACCAATCTTGGTATTCCTAGATTGGAAGAAGGAATTTCATGTGCATGTGGATGCATCTTGTATAGCTTTGGGAGTTGTCTTAACTCAACCAAGGGCAGGAGATATTGATCTCTCGATTTACTTTTCCAATCGAAAACTATCTAAGGCCATGAAGAACTATTCAACCACAGAGCATGAAGGATTAGCCATGGTTTATGCACTACAAAAATTGAGGAATTATCTGCTAGGTGCTCACTTTAAAATGTACACGGACCATTTTGAAGTACCTGGTCAATAAGCCTGGGTTGGGGGAGAAAATATTTAGATGGTTGCTCCTTTTCCAGGAATATGATTTTGAAGTGACAGTGAAGCCCAGTTGATTGAATGTTGGACCGGACCACCTCTCTTGGATTAATAATGGTGAAGAGCCTACAAATATTGACGAAGGATTTCCTGACTCCCAAGTCTTTATTATCAGGGTTGTGGATGAGCACTTTGTAGACATTATTCAATTTTTATCTGCTACCATAGCTCTTGAAAGTTATACGATACAAAAAATGAAGGAATTAGCTGTGAGGGCTGCATATTTTTTCATGATTGCAGGGCAATAATATAAGATGGGGTCCGATGAATTTTTATGCTGATATGTGCCTGAGTATGAAAGACACAGTGTTTTAGCTGAAGCGCATGGTGGAATTGTTGGAGGACACTATGCAAGCAAGGAAACTGCGTGGAAGATTCTACGAGAAGGATTATGGTGGCCTATGGAACATAAAGATTCTAAGGAGTACTACAATGCATGCAATGTGTGTCAAAGGACCGAGAGGCCATCGGGAAGGGATGAAATGCCATTAAATCCACAAGTCACACTACAGGCATTTAATAAATGGGAAATCAACTTACCTATTCAACCACCAGGGAAGAAGATGGCAACACGTTATATTATCACTGCGACGGAGTAATTAACCAAGTGAGTCGAGGCACAACCTATGAAGGATTGCAGTGCAAACACCACTTAGAAGTTTATGTTTGAATTTATTCTATCAAGTTTTGGATACTGAAAGATTCTGATGAGTGACCGAGATTCATACTTTTTGAATGAGACAATGGCATCTTTAACAGAATAATTTTAGATGTACCATCAGAAGAGTACATCATATCATCCCCAGGTGAATGGAAATATCGAGGCTTTCAACAAGACCTTGGAGAATGCCCTAACAAAGATCTACAATGTTAATAGGAATGATTGGATGTGCGCATACACGAGTTTCTATTGTAATAGAGGATAACTTATAATAAATTGACTAGGAAAACACCATTTTGACTCGTTTATGGACAAGAAGTGGTGACGCAATGGAATACATAGTGCCCAACCTAAGGATCGTAGTAGTAGCCGAGATGGCAGATCACCATGTAATGGAGGAACACTTAGCGCGACTACTACTTGTGTTACAGGAAGACCGCTTTTTGGCTAACTTTCGTTAGCAAGTGCAGAAAGCCAGAGAAAACGCATGACATGATCGTCACATTAAGTTGTGCACTTTTAAGAATAGTTATTTGGTCTCGATGTATGAAAAGTTTACCAAATTTCTGGGGAAGTTCCAAATGCATTGGCTTGGACCATATGTAATCAAGGATATTTCAGATGGTGGTGTAGTTCAAATTGCAAAGCTAAATGGGGAAGTGTTTCATGGAAGGATTAATAGGAGCAGATTGAAGGTTTACACAAATGATCCCTCCCCTGTGCAATAACTGCATTACCGTAGAAAATCTTAGTGCTTCTGGTAGTTGCAAGAAAGCGTATGACTATAAACTATTTTATCGTGGAAAATTTTATCGAAGAAGGAAGGTTACACAATGTTTCGGAAGATGGTAGAGGTGGAAGTTGCAACAAGGTAGCTGCAAAATAAGGCAGGGTCTTGTACAACCTGACTAGAAAGTGACTATTGGAACAACTATAGTTGATTTCACAACAATGTTTCGTTAAAAGGAGTGGGGGAAATACATTTAAGGGGCATATATATGAAAATTTGTTGCCAAAAATTCATTAATGAGGGAGATGTGGAGGGATTCGAGTGGTTTGAATTCAAAAAAGGCTATAAATATGGCACCCTTCTCTGCATTCAGACAATTTGTTTTAAGAGAGCTTACATTGTGATTTTGCACCTAAGTGTGAGTCATGAGAATTGTTCGATGTCTAAGTGGAATTGGGAAGAAATAGAAAGGTAATTATTGCAGAGAGGCCTTGGATATATCATGACTACTACACATCCTGCCCATAATACAACACTAAGATCCGCTAAACAGCAACCTGCTGCCTTGGTAGCAGCAACTAAGAAGTAGAAAAAGCCCCAGCAGACCCCAATTTGGCAATCGCCGCAAAAAGTTCCAACCGAGTAGAGACAGAAGGGTAAAATGGATAAGATAAAGTAGCCAATGGAACCAAAAGACTTGGATATGGAGGATATGGTTGGTGGCCTTGAAGACATTAGTACAGAAGAAGTAGAACCTATTTCTAAGTTGCCTCCATATATGCCACCATAGAAGCCAACATCCAAGTTCACGAAGGATTTGAATGTTGTTAAATATAAGGTTTTCACTTTGTTGTTACCTAAAAACATACATATTGAGGGTGAATTATTGTCCCAAGTATCATCCCTGAAGATGAAATATTAGGATTTAAATGATCGCAGTAAATATCCACAGTTTTAGCCCAGCTAGTACCTAAAATTTGTCTATTATGAAGAAGTAGGTGTCGTACAAGTTGAACCTATGAAGTGGGCTACTGGAAATGACCGCAAGGGTTTGTTGAACATGCCACATGTTCCGAAGTTTAGGTGCAGTATCATCACCACTATTTGTGTGTGCTAGTTGTTGGTGTTGGTCCATGATGGCTGCCTATGGCTAGGAGAGCCCATCCCTATTGATGAGATGTTGATTAAACGAATTATCATACTACTTGTTAGGGGGGGGAATCTAGATGATGCTTTTGTAGGAAAGTCACAGGAGGGGAAAATAGCAGATCAAATGAAGAGTGACTTTGGTTTGATCAAGAAGACCCGGAGCTATGTTGTTAGCTCTAGCAATGATGAGGTTGTGCAGTTTTCTGCCTCTATTTTGGTTGGGAAAATTATGCAAAAATGTCATGCAGATGAAGTGTCGGCCCCTGTTGTTTCCTTGGTTGCATAGTGTAGCCAGCGGGTCCAGTTCAACTAGGCAAGGTACCTATGCTAGGAATTCTTGGATGACTACTGCAAAGCACATGAGGAAACAAAGTCATTCCATTATGCATGGATATTGCTTCTAATTGCGTTAATCGCTTGGATAGCACCGGAAGAATCACAGTTCCCTATGGTGGACCTAGATATATGTAAAGTTTCCTAATATGCCTCGTTGTGGGCATCCAAAGACCCTACAAGGGCCATGGAGAATAAAATGTTTTAGGTTTTGTTCGAAATGGAGTTGTGCATGGTGATTAATCAATGGTTGCGGATATCACCTGCCCTATTTTCTAAGTATCACGATGTTGCGAAGTTCAAGGTCGATTTTCACAATGTCTATATATGTGCCAAGAAGGATTTGATGAAAGACTGGCATGCACTGCCATATCTGTTACCAGAAGAACATATTTTGGTTATCATCAGTAAGTGGTTGAGTGATTGGCTCACCCTAGTCGAAACAACAATAGTAGTAGGTACAAGCAAGATCACTGCAGAAAAACAGGTTAAGAAGAAGGATCCCAAGAAGGCCACGATTGACCTGGAGGAACCCACTATGCCAAAGACAAAGCACACAGTCAACACATAAAATGCTGAGGAGGAAGAGGGTGGCGAAGACCCTTTTATGGGAATGGAGGACTTTGAATTTTCATTCATTATAAAGAAGCGGTAGAAGGAAAGTGCTAGCGGTACACGGAAGAAAAAAAATTTAGATAAGTCCACCAACATAAAGCCATTAGCCCTCATAGAGGGGGATCTTGATGAAATTGGGGATACTGTCCAATCCGCGAAGGAAGACATCTAGGGGAACATAGAAGAGAAATGCCAATCCATATTGATGAAGGTCCAACAGGGCCTTAAGGATTTCTAGGTACATACCAACATTCTACAAGCAAGCGTGGGTCAAGCGAGCGTGGGTCAAGCGAGCATGGGTCAAGCAAGTGTGGGCCAAGTGAGCCTGAAGCAAGTAAGTGTGACAATATCAACAACATAACTTACTACAAACCTTCGTGCAATGCAGTTACTGGAGGGATCATTTCATGTTGACACTTCAGAGGACAGGGCCCGCCTACTGCATATGAAGAAGTTGGTCCTTACCCTTGAGGCACTCCCCATTTAGTCATTGCATGAGCTGCATCAAAGAGTATCAGATGAGCTTAGAGTCTAAGAACAATGAACATTACTGGTTATTAGTGAATTCAAGACTAACAACCAGCAAATGTGTGAGTAAAAGGTGCAAGTGCTCAAGGAACAAGAAGAGGTACTTGTGTGCAGTCAACAAATGGAGGTAGCAAAAATGCAGGTATGTAGTGAGCTTCCAAAGCTCCAGATTCCAATAGAGGTAGCTTCGGCCAAGAAATTATAGAAGCTGGAATCTATAGTAAAAGAATCTAAGGCTCATGTGGGAAAGGTAGGGTCTAAGCTACAGGTGTAGATCTATGAGCTTCAGATGAAGCTGCAGCTGACCACCCCTCCAGAAATTTGAGAGTAGTGCAAGGCTACTATCAAAGTTGATATGGAAATTCTTGGCGTTGCAATTAAAAACTGCAACCAAATTTTTTAAAGTACAATGGAAATGTGGGCTTCGCTGCAGGAGGGACTACATCTACAAAAACTTGAAGCTGACATCTGTGAAAGGAAATAGTAGTTTGACGAGATCATGGTGACTATGCGAGCCTTAGCTCCTATGTAGAGGTTCATCAGACTCAAAGAAGGGAAATTCATACAGATACATATTGATGAATTGTGTCAAAAGGCCTCTATCATTTCAGCAAGGATGTAGCCATGGGCTAATGAAGCAAGCCAATTATCATAGAACATATAGAGAAAATTAAATCCCTTCAATAGACACAGTGAATGATGAGTATAGAAGTTGCAAGGCCAACTACAGAGAAGTTGGTTGAAGAGGTTCAACAGTCCACCACGCAGAGTACAACAAAACTTCAAGCCTTGAAGTTCAACTTCAGTGGCCTCAAAGCATGCATCGAGGATATACCAGTACAGTGCTTAGGGGACGAGTCACATCTTTATGTTAGGGACTTGTTGGGACAACGTCCCTTGGGTCATTTTTTGATAAGATATTGTAAATTCTCTGCATTTTGAGGAGCAGAGCACGAGTAGCGCAGGTCACTAGGAGTTAAGGCACTTTATCAAGGTCAAAGCCCCTTAGTTTTTGTATTTTTTTGAGCTCTACTAATGGTTTGTGGACCATGATATTGTAATAGGTAAAATTATATAAAGGGGTGTCTTAGCAAGTCTAAGGGAATAAGTAAGTCAAATTGGATATGTTTTGAGTCTATAAGCATAAGATATTTTTGTATTTTGGGCAAAGGGGAAGGCTCTTGCAATTGTGTGCACAGAGACCATGTTAAGTCCACAGTTGAGTGTGTGGGCCCCTGCAGCTGTGTACGCATGATCTAGAGAGTTTGTATATCGAAGATATGAAGTAATAAAGAGTATTTGAAGCAATTCTATGTCCAATTTATGTACTTATGTGTTTTTGTATTTACGCTTACTTGAATGATAATTACTTGTAATTTTGGCTTAATTTCTCCGCGAAGATCTGAAGCTACTATTATACATTATTTTATGCATGATTGAACCCTTACGTGAAGTTCATAACTCTATTTAATTGAAAATCACTTTAAGTTTGGGGGATAAGGGTTTGTGAAGGTCAGATCAGGCATGAAACTAAAGAAACACCTTAATCCCACATCACATAGCCTTATGGATGTATAAACCCGATTCTAGCATCCCTCAATGTTGCCTTGGGTGAGACTGCAACCTATGTTAAGTGGGTTGTTTTCCAAAGGGCCAATAGTGTAGGGTTTTATTGGTTAGCACAACTAACTTTGAACCTAGGTCTAAGCCCCCTCAAGCCAACACCTAATGAATTTCTTAAAGGAATTAAAAGTAAATTGTCTAGGTGTAGAAGCATGCTAAAATGAACTAAAATTTACTTGTAGGACTTGTCAGGTTGAGGCTCAGGAAATTTGGTCAAAAGGCATAACTCGGGTGAGATCACACCCAATCGAGTATTGTGCTCGACTAAGACTATTTGACCTCTAGGTTTGAAGTTCAAGGTGGTCAGGCTAGTCGAGATCGGGGAACTCCTGTGTAAGTGTGTGGTTTTGCGAGGAAGGGCCAACCTCTAAGTATAGAGGATGAGGCACCTTCCACGTAGGCTCGAAAAGTGGCATAGTGGCCACAAGGATGCTACGTGGGGTGATACGTGAGCACAACATGTCCGACCTGGTGATGTGGCACAATTTAATTATCCAAGACTTCAATCGACCATATCTTTCAATTCAAAAGCCAGAATGAGACAAATTTTGTATCATTGAAAATGTCTCATTGAGATGAACACAATGAAATTATCCATTTTAAGTTTTGAGGAAGTTAAAAAGGGTAAAAAATTTAGACTCCATTCCCATAGTAGGATATTGGGAGTTGGCTTAGAAAAGTAACTTCCTCTTCCTATCCTTAGTCATGGTATGGGTAGAAGGGGGCATGTTATAGCATGGTATCAAAGTTTCTAGGTTCAACACTTGGATCTAATGGGATTTATTGTAGAAGAACTGTAGGCAAAGGCTAGACTCTAGACCCTTGGAAATAAATTGGTACCTTGTTATAAATGTAATAGAGCAATAGATCTAGTGCTTGGATCTTTGGAGCTAAGATGGATTTTTAATGTTGTAGTGGAATGTGGATATGCTTGCATGCTATTTATATCATTTTATTGTGATTTGTATGCTGGTTGTAAGGATGATATTATATGATTGATTTTATTGTAAAATCTAATGGTACTATATTTGTTTCATTAGGTATCGTAAAGGTTTGGATGGTCTATTGTTGTGACCATTCGAATGTTTTTTATGTCCTTAGTTATGAAAATTTTCATGCATGGTATATGCATTATTGTTTAAGTGGTGTACATACTTTGGATGAAGGTATAGTGTTTGTGACTCTATTACAGAGCCAAGTGGTTGATAGTTGCTTATTGTAGGTGTTCGTAATAACACTATGACCATGGCTTGCATATTGATCATTTGCATGATCAAGGTGAATACTAGTGTAATAGTGTAACGAATGGTTATGTGCTAACTCGGGATTATATGCAGGTCCTATGATGCATTTTGTAAATGTGAAACAATTCTAAATATGATAGGCACATGTGGTTTTCTAACTGGCCCACTTGAGGTTGAAAATACCATGATTGTTGGCCTTGGAAAAGAGGATTAACTTAATGGCTATTATTGTTGGCCTCAAAAAGAAGACTGATCTTTTGAATTGATAGCGTTTGTTAAAATTTTAAAAGGGTTGATTTATATTTTAAATTTTGGAAATAGTTATCTTGATAAAGAGGTTAAATTTAATTAATGATGACGGTATTGGTAAAGATAATGATTTCTAAAACCTTTGATGACATGATGGTAAATATGTCGATATATACATGTATGTACATTCATGACTTTCCAAACCATGCTGATGTATATGTTTAAATGGTGTTTTGGTTGAGAGATGTCATTGATAAAATTTTGTAGATGCATGCACAATTGCAAGATACCATTCTTGCCGTAGCTTGGCAATGGGATAGTTGATATATTATTTATTGTATTTCATTAACACACTAACAGCTGAGTGTGTGTGGCAACATATAGAAATATTCAGTGGAAACAAAAGGAAACATGTATTGTGGCATGGTATGATAAAATATGGATGAAGTCCATTAAGAATAAGAAAGGAGGTCATCCCTCCAAAGGAAAAGAACCGTCAGGAATTTGGAGGCTAAGCTCAAGAACTTAGAATATGAGCTAAAGTTCTACAGGGTAGAACTTAGAAATCTCATTAGGAGATAGAAAGAACTAGATGAGTGGAATTTTGAACTATAAAAACATTTATAAGTATTGACATATCAAAATAAATCCTCAAAAAGGAAAGATGACAATAGCAAGAAGAGGCCCCATGAGGATGAAAAGGAGAAAAGGATGCTTTCTTATTGGTATTGTGGAGAAAAACATATGAGAAAGGATTGTCCCAACAAGAAAAAAAAGAAAGAAAATAGCCCTTGCGAACCACAGAGACATGAATCAACGATGAAGGATGTTGTGAAGGAGGAGGGGAAATTCCCTCAAACTCCTTGATATATACATATATGTGTTGAAGAGATATCCTTTGAACTTTTGGAGACTTAATACTTCAAGCTTGTTGTGAGCCTTGTAAAGAATTATTGAATTAATTTTGGTAGTGTGAATATATATATATATATACTATATATATTATTATATATATATATATAGATATAATTTATAATTTATTTATCCTTAATGCACTAACATCATTTTGATTTTATATTTTCGGATAGCCATGCTATTATGTTGAAATGCTGATTTTTTTATAATTGTTGCTGATTGTAATTCTTGTATTAGTTGTCCTCACTTTCCTTTTTAATTTTTTCGGCCTTTCAAATGTCATGCTTGGGGCCCAATCAAAACTTGTTTGGCATGGCAAGAAAGTCACATGGATCCAGTAAGAGAGATGAAGAGAGCCAACAAAACAATACAAATTGAGAGAGACCTATGCATAAACAATGAGAATAAATGAAAATGAGAAAGGTCGGGAAGGAGAAGTGTGTGATTGGCATGAATAAAAACATGCTAATGTTTAGTAGATGGTCCAGAAAAAGGCCAACATAGGAAAATATTGGGGAGTTACTCTTGAACATGAAAATAATAAAAAATAAAAGGTAAGTGGGTGAAAATTATTGCATAATAGCAAACAACAACAAAGTGAAAGGAAGAGGAAAAGGGAGGAACCATTGAAATATAATTCCCTTGACTAATGCATCCTTTGCTCATACACAAGTAGTTATATAAATTTTATTTTCATTTACATAAGCCAATATATGTTACATCCATGACTGAGTGGACAACAATATGATATTAAAATGGGTTGGTTGTGTCCATGTGAATAATGGAAAATATGTATATTTTCATGAAGATTCACAGCACATGTAATGTACTAAGACACAAGACAAGAATATACTCTACTCTTTAAACAACGGAAACCAATTATTGATGAAAACAATAATCAACAAGAGGAAGATAATCAAAGACACATAACACAATTGTTCTCTCAGGAAAGCCACTGGTCAAAACGCCGACTATATATTGCAGTAATCAAAAATTTGAGTGATAATACAAAGCTTGTTCTCACAAGAACAATTCCTGCACAAGTATGATCAATTCTTTGTCTCACAAGCCCGCACTAACCAATACTTAGCCAGTTTCTATTGCCTGCTGAGCCCCTATTTCCTTGTGCAAATATTGAGAGGAATAGTCCATATTTAAATGGGAATTTCTTCTACCATAAGTGCACAATCCAAAGCTAGGTCCTCTTTCAATTCCATGAATGATTTGTACAAATCAAATCATTCTACAACTGATATTACACTGTCCTTTCACTCTTGTCTCAACTAGGTATTTCTCTGAACTAACATGCATGAGTTTCTCATGAGGGAATCTTCAATTAGAAGGAGTAGCACTGAGCATGTACTAGTGCACCAACTCACTACTAATCCTCTACTAGTTCCACAAATAGTTAGAACTAATTTAACTAACCATAACTTAGTCAAACTGAGTTATCTAATTACAACTCAAATAAACTCAACCTAGACCCCTAAAATTTAAGGAGAGCGTATACATGACTACAGAAAGACTTCCAACTCGAAATTCCTAATCTAATTAATTCAATTAAACTTAATTAACTATTTACAAGTTGTTATGAGAATATAATTCGATTTTAATTCACATTATAATTCACGGACAAATTAAACATTCCCTCTCAACAAGAAAGGTATTATCATCTACCCTGATCTTGTCTCTGTGAAACTCGAATTTACATCTTAACAATGCCTCTGTCAAAATGTCAACATCTTGCCCCTCTGTCATAATGTAATCCAACAACATACTCTCTGTCAATACACAATCTTGAAGATGGTGAAATCAGATATCAATATTCTTGGACTGATCATGAAAAACTATATTTTCAGAGAGTTTGAGATAACTCTGATTATTACAGTAAATCGTAGTTGGATCCATTTGCTGACCAAACAAACCAACCAAAGTCTTCCTCATCCATATGGCCTCACATGTTTCCTGACTTGCAGCCATGTACTCTACCTCTTCCTAACTGAGTGCAACCAATCTCTGTTTCTTGTTGTACGAAGAAATTGTTGTTGACCCAATACTGAAGATCCATCCTGATGTTCTCTTCCTGTCGGATGGACTCCTTGCCCAATTTGCATCAGTGAAGCCTTGAAGATTCATTCCCTCTGTATGTTTGTCCCACAATCTATACTGAGTAGTGCCCTTGAGGTATCTCAACACATGTTTTGTCACTTTCCAGGACAACTTGGTAGGCCTAAGCATTGCTTGACTAAGCTGGTTAATTACATATCACATATTCAGTTGTGTGTTCACCAAATACATGAGTGAACCCACAAGCTACCTATAAACAGTAGCTTCCCCCACTTCCCCTGAATTAACATCCTCCTTCCTCTAGTTGCCTGCTAGAGGAGTCTGCACGGATTTTCTTCTCTCCATGCAGAATCTTGTTGTCATACTTTCCCTGAGACACAAATAATTCCCCGTCACTCTTCCATACTTCCATGCCAAGAAAGTAATGCATGAACCCCATGTCCTTCATCTCAAACTCTCTTGCAAGATCCTACTTTCAAGAATTGATCAACTGATCATCACCTGTCAAAATCAAATCGTCAACATATAACACAATGATCAACAATTTACTTTCCATCACTATGTGGTGGAGGTTCACATCCACTTCACTCTTGGTGAAGCTAAACCTAGTGAAGTAGATAGTGATCCTGGTGTGCCAAGCACAGGATGCTTGCTTCAGCCCATACAATGCCCTCTTGAGTCAGCATACACGCGACTCACGATCGAAGGTCTCAAAACCTTCAGTTTTCTCTATGTACTCTTCTTCCTCAATCATGCCATTAAGGAAAGTTGTCTTTACATCCATCTAATTTATCTTCAAACCCATCTATGCTGATAGTGCCAATATAGATCTAATCAACGAGTACCTTGCAACATGAGAAAAGGTCTCATCATATACAATCCCTCTACCTGTGAAAAGCCACGAGCCAAAAACCTTGATTTATGCTTCTCCACACTACCATATGTAGCTTGCTTAACCTTGTAAAGCCATCTGGAGATCACCACTAACTTTTCCTTCAGTCTCAAGACCACATCCAAAACACTATTATGAACTATGGAGTCATACTCCTCCACCATGGCATCAACCCAAATCAGTTGCTGCATTGCTTCCTCAAAGGAAGATGGCTTTGTCTCAACACATGCAGTCATAAAAGCCATGTGTCTGGTGTACCTATCAAGTGACCTCCTCTTCCTGCACTGAGATGTGGGAGCTCCCACATTCTCCCATGCATCATGAAATAACCTATCAGCCTCTCTGGTGCACTTCCCCCCTTCTCCATAAGACTTTTCCTAAGTGGATGTCTCCACTTTCGGATCCTTTGCATGTGGCTGCTCCACATCAATCTAAGGCTCCTCATCCTTAGGAGCTAAAATCTCATGAACCACATGTAGCTCAAGCTCCCTCTCAAGGTAAACTCACATGGCCTTCTCCTCATCAAATTTTGCATCCCTGTGAATCACTACCATCCTACTGGTCAACAAGTACACTTGATAATTGTGAGGTGTATTAGTGTACCCCACAAATATCCCCAACTCTTTTGTTGGCTCAAGCTTCTTCCATGCATATTTGGTCACATGGAAATATATCGATGACGAAAAAATCCTGAAGTGACCAAAATTTGGCCACTTACTAGAATAATTCTTGTCTGGCGTCTTCATCCTAAGAATCCATTGCAAACTACAGTTTTGCAAATAAACCACTATGTTGAATGCCTTAGCCCACAAGTGTAGTGGTAGGCCCTGATCATGCAACATCACCCGTGGTTCCCCTACAATGCTTATATTCTTCCTTTCGGCCACTCCATTCTGTTGTGGGTTATGGGTGTCATCAACTCCTGTTTAATCCCTTCTACTGCACAAAGGTTCTTAAACTCATTTGAGACATACTCACCACCGTTGTCACTCCTCAGAGCTTTAACCTTCTTGGCAAGCTCTTTCTCAACCAATGCTTTAAATTCACAAAATTTTGTGAAAGTTTAATCCTTCTTCTGCATAAAAAATATCCACCATTTACGATAAAAGTTGTCAAAAAATATAACATAATACCTATGGTTGGCCATGGATGTTGTCAAGAATGGTCCATAAACATATGAGTGGACTCACTCTAGAATCGCCTCTGCTCGACTGTCTCTGTTGTGAAAGGAAGCCTTGGTGTATTTTCCCAAAGTACACCTGTTGAATGTATCAAATTGTTCTAGCACATCTTTGGGAAGACTAGTAGAGATCTCCTGCATGATTTTCAAAGCCCCATGATGCAAGTGACCCAATCGTTTGTGCCACAACTCGCCAATGTCTCGGCTCTGCACCTTCTCTTCTTTCGTACTCAAAGAAGCACAATCCTATACCTCCAACTTATAGATATTCTTAACTCGAATACCTATCTTCTTTACTTGACCCGTGTATATGTGTCAAAGAAACACCTTTCCTTTCAATAAAATCACATCATGGCATCTATCCTCAAGCATGGCGACCGATACTAAGTTCTTCTTCAACCCAGGAACATACATAATATCTCTCAAGGTGGGAGGAGCACCCTATTTCCTTTGAAAAGTAATCGTATCAAATCCATCCAATAACACTATACCTCCCATCATCACCCATCTTGATATGCATCTAGAGATCCTTCTCTTCTAGGAAACTGAACAACTCCTTGTCACCTCTCATGTGGAGTGAGGCTCCACTATCAAGGCACCATACACTACCCATCATTTATGAAACCATGCATACAATGAGAGTAAAGTCCAATTCGAATTAAGAGGCCAAAGTTGTAGAAATTTCACCCGTAGATCAAACTGGTAATGTAATGTACTAAAGAAAAACACATGATCTACTTCTACAAAACATTAAGTGGAAGCAAAATCGATTTCATGAGCAACATCAACCATAAACACATATAAATGATCAAGAGAAATAATCACACATAACACAGATATATCATTGGGGAAAGCACCAACATAAAACCCACAACGATGTATTATCAATCAAGTGGAAATCCTCTTCCGTTTACAAAAAATATCAACTCAAGAGCTATCATGTACTTCCTGCAATCAAAAGATGATGATGATGGACTCACTATGCCTCAATATGTAGGTGACCATCCATCAATCCCCTATTTCCTTGCGCAATTTTGATTGGGGTCCAATTCATAACATATGAGCATTGGCCCCAAATCATACCTGTTGTCAACCATAGGTCCAACTACGCAATCCTTGAGGACACTAGTTCCTCATACATGAAAGGAATATTTCATGGGAAGATCCAAGCATCTGATAGTACACTTTCCCTCATCTAATCTCAATTGGGTCTCTAACAGAACTGACATGCAACAGTTATACATGAGTGAATCCTTAGTTATCTAAAATAGTAGTTTTCACATGCATGCAAGCATTAACAAACTATATTTTATTATTTTAACAACTTGTTAAAATAATCTAACTGGACTTGACTAGTAAGAACTAAGTCAACTGATTCCTCTCATTATAGAACTCATACTTATTCCCTCAATCAGTGGAGGAAATTAAGGATAAATTCCTCAATTAGTGGGACAAATCATGTGCATGCTCACAAAGACCTCAAATTTGAATTTCCTTAACTAATTAACTCAACTAAATTAATTAATTAATATTTCCAACTGCTATTAATACCAATATTAATTTTACTTCCTATAGATAGACTAGGGACTGCTATAAATAGGAAGGGACCCAGAAATGCTATTTTTAGAACTTTCTATTTTTAGTAGTTTCACCTCTCACCCAAGGTGGCCAATGGCTTCACTGGCCAAATTGCTATTTTTATACATTCTATTTTTAGCACATTCTAAATTTAACATTTCTTGCTGCCCACTTTTCAACACTCCCTCTCAACAAGAAAAGGGATTATCAACAATCCTAATCCTGTATCTTTGGAACTCAAACTTGCCTTTTGACAATGCCTTTGTCAAAATATCTGCATCCTGCTCCTCAGTCGAAATGTAGTGCAACATCATGATCCTCTTGACCACACAATCCCATAGATGATGATGGCGGATATCTATATGCTTGGACTTGTCATGAAACACTAGATTCTCAGAGAGTTTAATGCAACTTTGATTAACACAATATATCATTGTAGGATCCATCATCTGACCAAACGATCCTACTAGAATCTTTTGCATCCAGATGGCCTCACATGCAGCCTGAATAGTCGCCATGTACTCTGCCTCCACTGTGCTAAGTGCAACTGATCTCTATTTTCGGTTATACCAAGAAACTGTTGCTGACCCAAGGTCGAAGATTCCTCCAAAAGTGCTCTTCTTGTCTGATGGACTACCTGCCCAATCTGCATTTGTGAAGCCTTGGAGCTTCACTCCCTCTATCCACCTATACCATAATCCATACTATGTAGTGCCTCTGAGATATCTCAACACATGCTTTGCTACCTTCTAAAATAACTTGGTTGGCTGAACCATAGCTTGACTCAGCTGGTTCACTGCAAAGCACAAATCCGGTCATGTGTTCACCAAATACATGAGTGAACCCACAAGCTGCCTGTAAACTGTAGCAGCTACTACCTCACCCGAAGTAGCATCCTCCTTCCTCTAATTACCTGCTAGAGGAGTCTCCATGGGCTTGCACATCTCCATGTGGAAGTGCCTTAGTATCTCATTGGTATACTTGCCCTAAGACACAAATATTTCCCCATCTCTCTGTGACACCTCCATGCCTAGAAAGTAGTGCATGAGGCCCATGTCCTTCATCTCAAACTCTCTTGCAAGATCCGCCTTGAAAGACTTGATAAACTGATCATCACCTGTCAAAATTAGATCATCGACATAAAGTACAATAATCAATAGCTTACCATATACAATGATGTGGTAGAGGTTCGCATTCGCTTCACTCTTGGTGAAGCCCAACCTGGTGAAATAGTTTTCGATCCTGGTATACAAATCATAGGGTGCTTGCTTCAGCCCATACAATGCTCGCTTGAGCTGACACACATGTGACTCACGATCGAAGGTCTCAAATCCCTCTGGCTACTCTATGTATACCTCTTCCTCAATCTCCCCATTGAGGAATGTTGTCTTCACATCCATTTGATGGATCTGCCAACCCATCTGTGCTGATAATGCTAGAATTGATCTAATCTATGAGTACCTTGCAACAGGAGCAAAGGTCTCACCATATTCAATCCCCTCAACCTATGAGAAACCACGGGCAACAAACCTTGCCTTATGTTTCTCAATACTACCATCAGCTGCCTACTTTACCTTGTAAAGCCATCGGAAGTAACCACTGACTTGTCGCCCAGTTTAGGAACAACATCCCATACAATGTTTCACACGATAGAATCATACTCCTCTACCATCACATCCACCCAAACTGGCTATTGTACTGCGTCCTCAAAAGAAGAAGGCCTAGTCACTACACACTCCCCAACCAGGGCCATGGAGCCAGTGTATCTATTGGGAGATCTCCTCTGTCTGTGCTAAGAGGATGGCTGCCCCACATTCTCTCTCGCATCCTGCATCAATCTGTCAGCTTCCTGTGAGTGTTTACGCCCCTCTTCGGAAGACTCCCTAGTAGTGGTGATCTCCACAACTAGAATCTCTGCATGCAGCTACTCTGCATCATCAGTAGGCTCGTCCTCCTTAGGAACTAATAGTTCCTCATCATCACCATGCAACTTGAGCTCCCTCTTAAGTGATGCTCGCATGGCTCGCTACTCATCGAACTTCAGATCCCTGTGCACTACGGTCCTCTAACTGGCAGGCAGAAACACACGATAATTGTGAGGTATATCAGTGTACCCCACAAGTATTCCCAACTCATCTGTTGGGTCTAGCTTCTTCCGAGCATCTTTGGTCACATGACAAAAGACTAGTAATCCAAAGATGCAGAAGTGACTCACATCTGGTCTCTTCCCCGAAAAAGCCTCCATAGGTGTCTTCATCCCCAAAATACGATGAGGACTTCTATTATGAAGATATATTGTTGTATTGCATGCCTTAGCCCATAGATGAAGTGGTAGGCATTGGTCATGCAACATCGATTGAGCTGTGCCCACAATAGATCTATTCTTCCTTTCAGCTACCCCATTCTATTGTGGGTTATGAGGTGTCGTGAGTTCCTGTTTAATTCCTTATAAAGCATAAAAGTCCTTAAACTGGTAGGAAATATACGCTCCACTATTATCACTTCGCAAGGCCTTTATTTTCATCCTTGATTATTTCTCTACCAAAGCTTTGAAGTCACAAAAATTCAAGAAGGTTTGATCCTTCTTTTGCATGAAGTAGATCCAACATCTATGAGAAAAATCATCAACAAAAATAACATAATACCTTTGCTTTCCGATGGAGGCTATAGAGAAGGGTTGGCATACATCTGAATGAACTTGCTCTAGAACTGCTCTTGCTCTACCATCCCGATGATGAAAAGAAGATTTTGCATACCTACTCAAAGTGCAACCTTTACATGTGCTCACTTGCTCTAGCTTGCACTTGGGTAATCTAGTAGAAATTTGTTGCATGATCTTCAAGGCCCCATGATGTAAGTGGCCCAATATCCTATGCCATAACTCGCCAATATCTTGGCCATGCATCACATCTGCTTTGGAACTCAAAGCATCACAGTCTTATACCTGTAACATATAGAGATTCTTAACTCGAATCCCTATTTGTTTGGTCTTTCCAGTGCCGATATGCCTTAGGAAAACCTTTCCCAAACTAAAGACTACATCATAGCCTTTATCTTCAAGCATAGAAATAGACACAAGATTCTTTTTTAGCCCTGGTACATACATAAGATTAGAAAGAGAGAGGGGAGAACCATGCACCCTCTGAATCGTACCTTCACCTAAGACACAGTAATTTCCGTCATCACCCATCTCGATCCGTATCTAGAGATCCTTCTCCTCCAAAGTGCTGAAAATAGTCTTGTCACCTAACATGTGGAAAGAAGCTCCACTATCCAAGTACCAAACACATCCCATGCTGGATGAAACCATGCATGCAATAAGTGAGAAATCCATCTCAAATTATGAAGCTAGAGAATCACCATCAGATTCCTTGGAGGAACCTTTCTTGGACTTCTTCCTCTTTGGGCAACTAGTAGCATAGTGTTCCAACTCATGACAATGAAAGAATCTCACCTTTGACTTGTCAAACTTCTTCCCTCCTTGAGAATACTTGGATTGGGATGCCTTCCCTTTCCCCTTCTTAGCTTTAGAAGCTAAAGCCAAGTTCTCTTCATCATCAGTATTTCATGAAGAAACTCCATCTCTAGTGTTCCAACTGATCCCCTCCTGCATCAAATCCGACCACAGTTGTTCCCAATCTGGCAGTTTGTCCCTTCCATTCACTGAGTCCTGGTAGCTATGCCAACTCTTAGGAAGGCCAAGGAGTGCTAGACTCACCATATCATCATCAGCGGTAGTGATCCCTACACTTGCAAGCTCATCTCTACAGTTGGTGAGCTTGTTCAAGAATGTAGTGATAGTATCGCCCTTCTCACAGTTGATCTTTCGAATCTTGTCCTTCAGTGCCAGCTTCCTCTAACCACCACTATTTTGATATAAATCTTTCAATGTTTTGCACATTGCAAACATAGTCTCCTACCCATGGAGGCTCGAGACTATGTGATATTGAACTCCCTCTAGAATGATTCTCCTAGCTCTAGCCATGTTCTTCTTCCAGTCTACAGCCTAAATAGCATCAGTAGGCTTGGGGAAATCTTGATAAATGAAGTCCTTAATGCCATTATCTTCTAATACTACCTCCATGCGATCCTTCCAAGCTATGTAGTTTGAGCTGCCATCGAAGGCATACTCAAGCCTCAACCCAGTGAAGGCCATCTGGATGAAATCTGAGCTGTGATGAGAACTAGATATCTATATCCTGAATAATAAACTTCGATTTTCTTTCTCTTTCTTGTATATTGTTCCTTGCTTGATTAACTATGCTCTGATACCATGTAGAAATTTCACCTGTAGATCAAACTGGTAATGCAATGTATTAAAGAAAAACACACAATCTACTTCTACAAAACATTAAGCGGAAGCAAAATCAATTTCATGAGAAACATCAACCATAAACACAAATAACTGATCAAGAGAAATAATCACACATAATATAGATATATCGTTGGGGAAAGCACCAGCATAAAACCCCCAACACTATATTATTAATCAAGTGGAAATCCTCTTCTGTTTACAAAAAATATTAGCTCAAGAGTTATCCTGTACTTCCTACAATCAAAAGATGATGATGATGGACTCACTCTGCCTCAATATGTAGGCAATCATCCATCAATCCCCTATTTCCTTGCGCAATTTTGATTGGGGTCATATTCATAACATATGAGCATTGGCCCCAAATCATACCTATTTTCAACCATAGGTCCAACTACACAATCCTTGAGGACACTAGTTCCTCATGCATGCAAGGAATATTTGATGGGAAGATCCAAGCATCTGATAGTACATTTTCCCTCGTCTGATCTCAACTAGGTCTCTGACAGAACCAACATGCAATAGTTATCCATGAGTGAATCCTCAGTTATCTAAAATAATAGTTGTCACATGCATGCAAGCCTTAACAAACTATATTTTATTATTTTAAGAACTTGTTAAATAATCTAACTGGACTTAACTAGTAAGAACTAATTCAACTGATTCTCTCATTATAGAACTCATACTTATTACCTCAATCAGTGGAGAAAATTAAGGATAAATTCCTCAATCAATGGGACAACTTATGTGCATGCTCACAAAGACTTCAAATTCAAATTTTCTTAACTAATTAACTCAACTGAATTAATTAATTAATATTTCCAACTGTTGTTAAGATCAAGATTAATTTTACTTCCTATAGATAGACTAGGGACTGCTATAATAGGAAGGGACCCAGAAATGCTATTTTTAGAACTTTCTATTTTTAGCAGTTTCACCTCTCACCCAAGGTGGCCAATGACTTCACTGGATAAACTACTATTTTTAGACATGCTACTTTTAGACATTCTATTTTTAGCACATTCTAAATTTAGCATTTCTTGTTGCCCACTTTTCAACAAAAGTGTGACCTGCCACCCCTCCTGAGGACTTCTTCTTGGACTTCTTGAGCGGACAGTTTGTAGCAACATGTCCCAGCTCATGACAATGAAAGCACTTAACATTAGACATTTCTTTCTTCTTACCTCCATGACAAGAATATGATTTGTAATGGGATGCCTTCCCTTTCCCTTTCCTTTCCTTACTCGCTAAGGCATAGTTTTCCTCATCCTCAATCTTTCATGAGAAACCATCTCTGGTGTACCTTATGACCTCATCCTGCATCAAATCCAACCACGATCTTTCCCAATTTGGTAGCTTCTCCCTCCCATTGATAGATTCTTGATATCTATTCCAACTCTTTGGAAGTCATAAAAGAGATAGGCTCACCATATCATCCTCGGAAACAGTTATTCCAACACTTCCAAGCTCATCATGATAGTGAGTGAATTTGGTCAAGTATTTTGGTATGCTCTTGCCTTTCTCCATCTTGATTTTTCAAAGTTTGTCTTTTAGTGCCAGCTTCCTATGGTCAATTCTATTCTGGAATAGGTCAGCCAATGTTTCACACATAGCATACAGAGTTTCCTTCCCATGGAGACTTGATGCAATGTGGTCTCGAACTCCCTTAAGGATTACCTGCCTTGCCTTCACCACACACTTCTTCCATTGGGCCAAATTATGTGCATCTGATGTTGGTGGCTTAGGAATGTCTTGATCAACGAATTCCTTGAGGCCATTATCCTCCATCCTATCCTTCTAGGCTATATAATTTGAGTTGCCTTCCAGGGCATACTTGAACCTCAAACCCTAGAAATCCATTTATCAATCCTGAAGTATGTATTACAAATTCAAATTTCACCTATAACCTAAAACTCAAAACTTCAAAATCTCCTCTAGTATGATTTATTTAGCTCAGACACCATGTAGAGTTTCTTGTACATTTGCAACTCATGTAATGTACTAAAACATAAGACAAGAATCTACTCGACTCTTTAAATAGTGAAAACCAATGATCGATGAAAACAATAATCAATAAGAGGAAGATAATCAAAGACACATAACACAATTGTTTCTCTGGGAAATCCACTGCTCAAAACCCCAACTATATATTGCATTAATCATAAATCTAAGTGATAATACAAAGCTTGTTCTCACAAGAACAATTCCTGCACAAGTATGATCAACTCTCTACCTCACAAGCATTCACTGACCAACACTTATCCAATTTATGCTACCTTATGAGACCCTATTTCCTTGTGCAATTCCTACGAGGAATAGCCCATATTTAATTGGGAATTTCTTCTTCCCTAAATGCGAAATCCAAGTCTAGGTCCTCTTCTGATTGCATGCATGATTTGTACAACTTGGATCATTCTATAAATGATAGTACATTGTCCCTGCACTCTAGTCTCAATTGGATCTTTCTATGAACTGACATGCATGAGTTTCTCATGAGAGAATCTTCAGTTAGCTAGAGTAGCATTGAGGATGCACCAATGCACCAACTCACTACTAATCCTCTAGTAGTTCCACAAATAGTTAGAACTAATTTAATTGACCATAACTCAGTCAAACTAAATTATCCAATTAAAACACAAATAAACTCATCCTAGACCCCTAAAATTTAGGGAGAACATATACATGACTACTGAAATACTTCCAACTCAAAATTCCTAAGCTAATTAAGTAACTATTTACAAGTTCCTATGAGAATAGAATTCGATTTAATTCATAGTTTAATTCAAGGAAAAATTAAAATGGAATTTCTTTTTGCCATTTCTCAACACAGTAAAATGGCCCAAAGAAAGTTCTTTTAACCTTAACTCTAATTACACAAATAATCATGTATTGTATCCATGACCATATGTGTGTGTATGTGTGTGTGAAAATGCCATTGTGTCTAACATGGTTTGTTAGGGGTCATTCTCATGGAAGAATGATTGTTTCAAATTATTTAATGTAGATATGAATGCCATAAAAAGGTTCCTGGTTTAATGAGGAATCAATTGGGAAAAGTAGTCCTGGATGATCTATGATTTTAGTATTATGTGAAAATTATTCTTGTATTATGTCCATGTTTATGTCATGAATAGGGAATTTTGAAGGATATATCAATAGAACGAAAGTAATGTGATCTATGACATGCTGAGACAAGCATGGATAATTGAAGAAACCATAAACACTAGATTTGGGTTGTGGACACATGCAGTAAAGCATGGGAAAGACACTAGAGGCAGATTTTCCTAGTGTTTGTGGATAGAGACGGTGAGGTCTCTAGATTTTCAGCATGGTTGTGTACTTGTTATACTGGGTCATGTGTATTGTGTATGTGATGTGGTGTACCATGTGCATTTGTTATGTTTATCATGTGTATATGTGTATGTGTTGTGTTTTACATTGTGTATATGTGCATGTATACTGTAATGTTTTGGGACAAGAAGGTGTGGGACTGTTTGGGCCCTTATGTTATGTAATGTGTTTAGGACGTGTGGATTTCCTAGAATGGGGGTTGTATGGGGCTGTGAAGGTGTGGTATACACATGTATTCCTACCAATAGAAGACTACTGATATTGGTAGTGCCTATATTCATGAGGTAGAGATTCAAATTATTTATCTTTATTTGTCACTAATTGCTTTCCTTAGGGCCGATGAACCACTTAGTAAAGTTGAAGTCAAAGACAAGAAAAGGAAATGGGTTCTTGCCAAGTTGGAAAATAATCTAATGTGTGTAAAAGGTTGAAGAGAAGAAAAGCAATTGGATGCTTGACGGGTTTGGAAACCAATCAAGTGTGAGTACGAGAGGAGAGCAAGGCACTAGGTGCTTATTGACTTGGAGATCGATCCAGCGTATATAAAAGAATAAGTGAAGAAAAATTTAAATATTAATATTAATATTCCATTGGATTTCATGCATTTCTAAATTATCAACATAATCTGATACGTTGATTTAGGATGGTATGGGTTACGAGATAATTTGGCTTGATTTTATAGGATGAAAAATAAAATCATGAGCTCCACTTCATGAATGAGATGCTAAAGAGGTATTATTTAAATTTATTGCAAGTCCATTATGATGACCCTTGTGATAATTATATGCCCTAATTTATGATAGCATGGAAATTGCTCGGTTGGGTGAATGGATTTGGCTGCAAGGTGAATAGCAGCAGCTTGATGATATTAGTTTGTGCAATGAAACAATGATTAAAACATTTCAAGAATGGGACCATTATGGGACACTGTCACCCAATGGTGCTAGCTAATTGTCATGAAGCATGCTATGATCGGTATGAAAGCATTTAGGCAGGGACTTTCCTTGGTTATGAGACTCTTCCAATGTGAGGAAACCTTGCTAAGGAATGGATAGCCCGAGGGACTAGGAAGTAAATAATGGAAGGTCAAGAAAATTAAATTGGTTTTAAAGGGTCATGAGCATGGTTGATTACAATTCGAAGCACATTGGGGGTGTTCCATAAAACAATGAGCTAGGAATTGTTCATTAAAGGAACAATAAGTGCAAGAATAGTATCACTCGAGATTGGAGTAAGGTAGCTCTCCAAACAAAAGGAATTAATCCAAGTTGGATTGAGCACATCAAAAGCGCCAAATATTGCAAAAAGGGGCCATTGGGAGATGGTTGAATCAACAAGTCAGCCGAGTGGCTAAGTAAACCACTTTATGTTAGGTCCCTATAATACTAGTGATTCCCCCATTATTATTGGAATTGTATCCCTTATTGTTATTATTGTGCCCCATAGAAGCCCACTATTGTTATTGTTGTACCCTTATATTTTGATTCTTATGTCGGCTCTGATTATATTATGACCCCTTATATTCCTATATATATAAAGGAGGTTTTTTCATTTGTATCATCTAATAATTTTTCATTCGTGTAATGTAAAGGAGGTTTCCCCCTCTAAGAGGCTGATTTTGAAATCATTGATCTATCTTTTCTTCTATTTTGTGAGCTGGTTGCATAACATTTGGTATTAGAACTTTGGATTCTAGGGTTTCTCTGCTCCAAACAGGTCATCGTGGAATTGTCACTATAACTTTTTTTCTACAACATTTTAGAAGCTTAAATGAAAACCCATTTGAATTGCAATCCCGATGAATCTAGGGTCCAAATTTTAGATCTTTGCTCACTATATTTTAGGTCGTATGATCCAAGGAAATTATAGTTTTTGTAGGCTGTCAAATTATATCCAAAATAGGTGACCTTGGGAAAATCATCATAACTTTCTCTCTGAGAATTGTATTGAAATTTCGTCAGATGTTATAGAAATAAGACGTACTATGTTTTTCTGTGTATCATTTTCAGGTCCTAAGGTCAAAACAATGACACGTGGAAGGTCGTACAAGTTCACTATACTTAAATAGTCTATAATTAGGTCATCGTAGGAGATTTGGCATAACTCTTTCTTGAAGAATTCTATATTGATCAGACTAGTGGGGTGAGAAAGAGGAATCAGAGGGATACCACAAGACTCAATTTCAGACCTTGAAGATCCTAAATTACAAAGATACAACAGATTCAATATCGAGCTCCTACAAAGCGAAAAAAAGTGTGTAGTTTTTTTAAGCATTTTCATATGTTTGGTTTGAAAAATTAGTTTGAAGTGATTCAAAGGGCATATTGAAGCATAATTATCATTAATTGATGCCCCGAAGAGAGAAAATGGAAATGCCTAGTAAGCAACCTGAAATATCTACCATGGATCATGAAGAAGAGGAAGAAATGCAACATGATATGTCAAAATTACGAGATCAATTGCAACAATTTTCACTTTCACAAAAAGTAACAGAAGCTAAGATGAATGGTTTAAAGAAAGGCATGGAAGCTAATATGAATACCGTCAAATCTAAGATGGATGGCATGGAAGCTAAGATGAATGGCATGGAAGCTAAGATGGATGGAATGGGAACTAAGATGAATGGCGTGGAAGCTAAGATGGATGGCATGGAAGCTAAGATGAATGGCGTGCAAGCTAAGATGGATGGCATGGAAGCTAAGATGAATAGCATGGAAGCTAAGATGGATGGTACGACAACAAACTTAAAGGAAACATGGAAGATTTGAAGATATATTTGACAAAGTTGCTACAAGAAATTATTACTAATGGCAAAAGGGTAGTAAAGGAAACTT
This sequence comes from Pinus taeda, assembly GCA_000404065.3. Lineage (NCBI taxonomy): Eukaryota > Viridiplantae > Streptophyta > Pinopsida > Pinales > Pinaceae > Pinus > Pinus taeda. The sequence continues at coordinate 193,924 of APFE031595975.1, read as the reverse complement.
GTGATGAGAACAAAAGAAATGTTAATCATGATTTCATAGACTCTAACAATAGATTGAAGACCCATGTCAAGGATCCTATAACATGGATACTACAAATGGAGCAACATTTCGATCTCCATAATGTGCAAAACACACAAAAGGTCTGCATTGCAACTTTATATTTGGAACCAAATCAGTTTGTATGGTATCAATGTATTTCTCTCGTAAACAAATTATCACTTGGGAAATTTTTACGGAAGAAAGGATATCACATTATGAGGATACAAAAATCAACACCTTTTCTAGCCAATTGATAAATATCAAACAAAACGGTTCAATGATGGAGCACATTGAGGACTTCCAAAAATTGAATATAAGGGTAAAATATATTCCAGAGGAGCGTAGGATTGATGTGTTTATAGGGAATTTAAAGGATAACATCCAACATGAGGTTCACCTTTGGGAACCTGATTCATTAGAGAAGGCATTTAGGTTGGTAAGAAAAATAGAAAGAAAAATTATGGCAACAAGGAAGCCTACCACTCACAACTATAAAGATGGAAGTGTTGTTTCCCCTAGCCTTCCACAACCTACAAGGTTGACACCATAAAAATTGGAAGAAGAAAGAGAAAAAGGGATTTGTTATAGTTGTGATAGCAAATACACTAAATGTCATAAGTGTGTTGAGAAGAAATTATCTTACATAGATTGTGAAGAGTAGGGAGGAAAGGAACAAGAAATGTTAAAAGAAGAGGATATACACCAGGAAAAAACTCTAGAGAAATAAGAGATGAATCCAACCATACCTTGTAATGCATTGGCTAGAATTACCACTCCTCAAACTATCAATATAGAAGGACATATCAACAAGAAAAATCTAATAGTGTTGATTGATTCAGGCAGTACCCATAATTTTATTCATTTTAAGATAGCCAAGGAATTTAATTGCTTCCAATATCCAGCACCAGAGTGTCAAGTGATGGTTGCAAGTGGAGGAACCATAAATTTCTCTGGAAAGTGCCATAATATCAAGCTATCCACGGGAGAATATGTATTGAATGGCCCAATGATTTCCGTTCCAATGGGTGGTGTTGATGTTGTAATAGGAGTCCAATGGCTACAATCTTTGGGTATGACAGCTTTTAATTTTCAAGAACTTTTCTTGAAATCTTTTTTAGAAGGAAAGGAAGTTGAATTAAGGGGTATCACAGGGAAACCGGGAAAGATAATCATCTCCAACTGAATGAGAAATCTTCTAAAGAAATAACAACAAGGCGTACTTTCAAAATTATGTTCACTAGAGGTTCCCACATCAAAATCATCTATTTATCCAAATCTCCAAAAAATCATGGACAATCATTCTAAGGTATTTAAGACTCCTAAAGGCCTCCCACCTATTCGTGATGATGATAATGTTATTCATTTTATTCTAGGAATTGTTCTTCCAAACATCAGGCATTACAGATATCCCTATGCCGAAAAGAGTGAAATTGAACGTATAATGCAGAAATGCTAGAGGCTCGTATAATTCAATCTAGTCAAATTTCTTTCTCTGCTCTAGTAGTATTGGTGCACAAGAAGGATGGATCATGGTGCATGTCTCTGAATTATAGGGAGTTCAAAAACCTCACTATTAAAGATAATTTTCCCATTCCCGTCATTGATCAATTATTGGATGAATTGCATGGATAATTTACTTCACCAAGTTGGATCTTTGTTCAGGATATCATCAAATCAGAATGAAGACTGAAGAGATTCTGAAAACAACATTTAGAAATCATGAGGGTCATTATGAATTTTTGGTCATGCCTTTTGGCCTTACCAATGCATCTTCTACTTTTCAACGTTTGATGAATTCCACTTTCAAACCCTTCCTTAGAAAATTTTTGTTTTTATTTTTGGATGATATACTAATCTACAACAAGTCTTGGAAGGATCATGTTTAACATGTTGATAGGGTGCTCAAACTATTGGAGGAGAAACAATTATATGCAAAAAGCTCCAAATGTTTATTTGGCATACAGCGGTTGTAATATATAGGTTATGTTGTATCTCATGAAGGTGTTAAGGTAGACCCTAGCAAAATTAAACCCATTAAGGAATGGAAAATCCCCACATCCTTGAAGAATCTGCAAGGATTTCTCAGGTTGACATGGTATTATCACAAGTCTGTTAAGAATTATGGGAGAATAGCAACACCTCTAACAACATTATTGAATAAAGATGCATTTTCATGGACTCCAGAAGCAACGAAGGAATTTGAACATCTTAAAGAGGAAGTGTGCCAACAACTGGTCTTAGCTACGCTGGACTCCGCAAAACCCTTTATTGTGGAATTTGATGCCTTAGGAAATGGAATTGGTGTTGTTTTAATGCAAGAAGAAAGACCCATTTCTTTTGAAAAGTTGTCCAATCAAAGGAAAGTATTTACACAAAGCTATTTATGAGAAGGAAATGCTGGCAATACTACATGCACTTATGAAATGGAGACCCTACCTACTGGGAAGACACTTCAAGGTAAAAACGGATTATGATAGTCTTAAATACTTTTTAGAAAAAATATTATCTTCAGAAGAGTAGCAAAAATGGGTCACAAAGATGTTTGGTTATGACTTTGAAATTGTCTACAAAAAGGGAAGAAAAATGTTGTGGTTGATGCACTCTAAAGAAAGGATGAGGATGTGGAAGCATTGCTTTCCACCATTTCTATTATCCAACCAGATTAGATAAACAAAGTAAGGGATGAACGGAAGAATGACGAAGACATGTGGGCACTCATTCAAAAGCTACAACAAGATCCGAGTACATGTAATACATTTAGATGTAAAAATGATTCATTATGGTGTAAATATCGCTTATACCTATGTAATAATTCCCAACTCAAACAAAATATTCGTATGGAATTGCACACCTCTCCCTTAGGAGGGCATTCAAGATTTTTAAAAACTTACCACAGGGTTAAGAAGGAATGTTTTTGGGATGGCCTTAAATATGATATTCAAAAGTTTGTGGCGGAATTTTTGGTTTGCCAACAAAATAAAGTTGAAACAATTAATACCCCAAGTTTATTACAACCTTTATCCATTCCAAGTCAATGTTAGGAGGAGGTTTCAATGGATTTTATCACAGGTTTACCGAAGTCCGAAGGAAAGAGTGTCATCATGGTGGTAGTTGACAAACTTACTAAGTATGCACACTTTTTTGCATTATCTCAACCATTTAAAGCCAGTACAGTTTCTACTGCATTTATGGAAACAATTCAAAAGCTACATGGAAACCCAAAGATTATTGTAAGAGATGGAGATCCCATTTTCACTAGAAATTTTTGGACAAAATTATTTCCTTGTATTAATACTTAATTAGCTCATAGCTCATCTTATCATCCTCAATATTATGGGAAATGGAGATAGTAAAAAAATGTTTGGAAGGATATATTTGTCGCTTTGTATCTGATAAACATACACAATGGGTCAAATGGTCTCCTTTGGCTGAATGGTGTTATAACACTTCCTTCCATACTGCAACAAAAATGGCCCCATTTATGGCACTTTATGGATATCATCCACCATCCATCACATCATATTTAAGAGAAAATTATAAGGTTCAAGCAGCGGAATATCACATCGAGTATCAAAAACAAGTTCTCCAACTCTTAAAGGATAACCTCACTTTTGCGCAGAATAGAATGAAACAATAGGCAGATCAACATCACAGTGAAAGAAGTTTTGATGTAGGTGACTCAATATTTCCACCGCTACAACCATATAAACAAATGTCCCTCAAGTAAGCTAAGAAGGATAATAAATTATCACCAAAGTATTATGGTCTGTACAAGGTGTTGCAAAAGATTTGTACTATGACATACAAATTGGAGCTTCCTGCAACTTCCCGAGTGCACCCAATTTTCCATGTTTCATGCTTAAAGAAGGTTATGGGTGATAACCTCCTAGTTCAAACAATATTGCCAAAACTTGACGAGGAAGGAAAAATCATATTGGAACCTAAAGCAATCATAGAAACAAGAACTCAACTACTACAAAATCGATCAATTTTGGAGTATGTCATCAAGTGGAAGAACTTACTCACTGAATATTCCACATGGGAGGATGACAATTTTATACAGAAGCATCCATAACTACTCAAGCATCGAGGACAACACTTTTTTGAAGGAGAGGGGCATGTTAGGTCCCTATAATACTAGTGATTCCCCCATTACTATTGTCATTATAGCCATTATTGTTATTGTTGTGCCCCTATTGTCCCCATATTGTTATTATTGTGCCCCATAGAAGCCCACTATTGTTATTTTTGTGCCCTTATATTATTATTGTTATGTTGGCTTTGATTATATTATGACCCCTTCGACTCCTATATATAGAACAAAGGTTTTATCATTTGTATCATCCAAGAGTTATTCATTTTTGTAATGTAAAGGAGGTTTCCCCCTCGAAGAGGTTGATTTTGAGGTGACTAATCTATCTTTTCTTATATTTTGTGAGCTGGTTGCATAACACTTTACATATAAAATGTGTTGTAAAGTCGAAACAAACTATGTATATAAAGCTCCATTATCAGAAATGCTTGGCCTAAAGCATGTTTTGTTTTATATGGTTATTTAACATTGAGGACGATGTCCCTCCCAAGGGGGAGGGGACTATGACATCCCCTAGTTAATATTCCTGAATTACAAATAAAATTGTAATTAATTAAAGGCCTAAGATAAAGGGACACAAATTCCATTTCCTGAGAAAGATGTTTCTTTAAATAATTGTCCTAGTTGGCCAAGTGGTTTTAAATGGGTTGATTGTGCAATAAATTCAATTGAAAAAGAGAGTACAAGCCCAAGTGTTGACCTAAGGACAAAAAAACTTAAAAGAAGCATGGGTTGCATTGTTGACCTAAGCGGTTGATTGGTGTGGAGCTGGAAGGAAGATGGATAGTTAGTTTTTTGAAACAAGAGATATTCTTAGGAGACACAAACACATATATAGAGAAGGATGGAGAATAAACGTTCAAATTCTCTCACACATAGGAGCCAAGAAAGGAGAAGAATTTGTTGATTTCTTTTTTGTTTAAATATAAAGTAGTTGGTGGTTGGAGGCGGTGTGGTCTTGGGACACCCTATTTTAGTTGTTACAATCAGTTTAAAATACTCTGAAATCATTCTTCCTTAAGATTTGGAATCTGGCTTGGGGTTTACAACTACAAATAAGTGTGGTTGTAGCTTGTCTATGTTTGGGCGAAGAGTTGAAGTCTCGATCTCAATTTCCTATTTATTTGGTCATATAAGATAAGTTCACCTTTATGTTTTGTGTTTGTGGCTTTTATTATGCTCTTATTTATTGCACTGAAAGAATGTTATGCTAATGATGAGAAGTGTTTTTCATGAGGAATGTGAACAATGGTGAAAAGATAATGTGAAATGGTTCATTGGATACGAATTTGCTAATATTTCAATGACTTAGAATAAGGAATATGGTAATGTGAATCCACCGAACATTCAGACTATGGGTTTACATGAGTTTATGTTATGTTATGTTATGGTTGTTATAAACCAACCGTTTTGGTCCGATTTTTGTGATTTTTGGGTGAAGTCATTCCTTAAACTATGTTTTTTTCCCAGTTCGACCCGATTACCTAATGAATCGATTGGTTTGACAAATTTTTGGTTCATGCTGACTAGTTTTTAAAACTATGATGGCCATGCCACTTTTTTTTTGGTGTTGTATTGTTATTGGCTTTCCAAGGTTTTCTCTTGTTTTCTTCTTGTTCTTTCCTTTTATGTTTTGAGGGCCTTGGGATTTGGTTGGGGAAGGAGAAAAGTTAATGGAGCTCGGGGAGAGCTGAATGAAACTCACTAGGTAATGTAAGACCCGGATGAACCCTGGTGCATGAGTAAAGGGTAGTTGAAGGCAAGAGTATGACAACTAGTTGGATTGGTTGGGTCCATTGGGGTAAATGGATGGTGGTAAGATAGTCATGAGAAAGGTAATAGGAAAGGTAAAGTAAACAGATTTGAGGCATCAAATGCCTTGGCTATGTTGGGAACTAGTGTTCTCAAGTTTTTTCATGTTGTGCATGACTAAAGGGAGTTTCTTAACCTTGACCTTATGATATCTAGTAATTGTGTTGTGATTATCATTATGCTGATATCTATATATGTATACATGTATGTATGTATGTATGTATGTCATTGTCAAACAGGGTCATTAGGGATCATGCTTGTGGAGGAATGATTGCTTATGTAAGTGAATGGCATGAAGAGGATCATGGTCTTATGAGGAATCAAGTGGGATAAGTAGCCCTGAGAGACATATGAGGTTACTATTGTGTGGATAAGCTTTGATATTATGTGTTTACAACTATGCCTATGTTTATGTTATGGACAAGTAATGTTGAAGGATACATCAACTATAGTGAAATCAGTGTGATCTACAGCATGTTGGGAAGAGAATGGATAAGACACTAGAAGCAAGTTTTTTTGGGATAGATAGTGTGGTCGTTGGATGTGTAATACTATTGTTGTGTACATGTGGTGCCATGTACATGTTGTACGTGTGGTGTTGTGTGTACATGGTGTTGTGTACATGTGGTGATTTGTACATGTGGTGTTGTGTACACATTATGCAGGTGGTGTTGTGTACATGTTGTACAAGTGGTGTTGTGTAAACATCGTGCATGTGGTGTTGTGTACACATTGTGCATGTGGTGTTGTCTACACATTGCACAAGTGGTGTTGTCTACATGTGGTGTTTTGTAGACATTGTGTAGGTGGTGTTGTGTACATGTGGTATTGAGTGCATGTCGTACATGTTGTGTTATGTATATGTTGTACTATGTTATGGGTATTATGTAGTCATTGTGTTGCGGCATGTGTATTCATTGTATTGTACGACATGTATGTATATGTATTATGTTTTACACTGGGTGTAGGTGTATGTGTTTTTTTGTACACCGAGTGTAGGTGTATGTGTTATACTGTACACTGGGTGTAGGTGTGTGTTGTGTTGTACATTGTGTATGTGTATGTGTTGTACAATGTGTTGGGACATAAATGTATGGTACTTTCTAGGCCCCTACTATTGATATTAAGAGTTTATGTGGTTTAGTCTCTAGATGCTCTTATTGTTGATATTGAGGGTTGAGGCAGTTTACTCTCTGGATCCCCTTGTTGTTGATATTGAGGGTTGAGGTGGTTTATTCTTGGGATACCCTTTTTATTAATATTGAGGGAGGAGATAGTTTAGTCTCTGGATTCCCTTGTTGATTTGAAGAGAAGGCAATACCCAGATCTACTACGATCCACTGATCTTTATCCACCAACAGATCCTCCATCTTTAGTTTCCACAAATCAAAACTCTGGCCATTAAATTTCTCAATCTCTATCTTTCCACTGCTCGCCATCTTCTTTCACCACAAGAATCGATCATGTAGATCTCCCACTGAATAGGGTCTACCACGGGCCCAAGAAAAACCCCTTAGAAGCAAAGGCATCCTCTTCAAGCCAAAGCAACTCTGATACCAAATGTAGGTTTTAACTTCGGACATAAATTACCTGCATACAAATTCTTAAAACAAAAAATAAATGATGGTGAGAGAATAACACATAAAACAAATATACACAAAGATTTTCCCCTAGATCCCAAAACCGAGACTACCAGATTGAATTTTCATTATGTTCCTTTCAATATTACAATACATATATATACATGCTGAAAAATCCATAAACCCTAATCCATTAACCCTGGATTAGAACATAGTCGTAGTTCCCTTGACCGGATCTACAAAATACCATGGACCGAAAACCATTGCGTCCAAAACCATGTGTGAAATCCATGCACAGAACCATAGGTAAGTCCGCCCACCTAATATAGGGTCCAAAAATAATATAACACAACCCAACAGGATGCTTTCCAAGTTTGGAAACTAATCCAGTGTGTGTATGAGATTGAAGAGAAGAGAAGGCATGTGGTACTTAATTAGTTTGGAAACCGAATTAGTGTGTGTACAGAAGGGACAAAAAAAGAACCATTTGAAAGATAAGTATCAATATTTTATTTCGGTTTTTTATTTTGCGTTTGATCCATGACTCTAATTTATGATGGTTACATGTGATCTATGATTCTGATTTATGATATTTGCATTTTGAGCTAGATGAATGTGATATGTTTACACATGACGATTTGATTGAAGAACTAGTTTGACTTGTTGTGACAGGAAGAAAAAATAAATTCAAGTGTACCTTATTGATGAGAAACAAATTATGTATAATCTAAATTTATTTCAAATACTTTTGAGTCTAATGGAAATTATGAGCTTGGTACAGGAAAACAGGGAAATGCCTAGTTTAGGTGGTTGAAATTGACTGCAAGAATTAGCATCAAAAACAACAAAAGGAATTATAATAGGTAGCAGTATGTTGGTAAAGCATTTAGGAGCAGGGCCATTATGATACATTGGTACCCAATAGTTTCCATTGATTTCCATAAGCATGTTATGACCAATATGATGGTTTTTAGGCAGGGATATTTCTTGGTTTTTGGAAGTTTCGATGCGAGGAAAACTTTCCAAGGGATGGATCACCCAAGGGATTGTGTAGTAAAGAAGGGGATGTTGGGGAACTTGGGAGGTGAGTGAATGCACAAAAGGGGGTGACCAAATTTCCCGAGGGACTGTGTAGTAGAGAAGGGAAGGTTGGCGAATGAATTTGTTTTGGTCACCATAATTTCTATATGGAATTAGAAGCAGATTGGGAGTTTGCCCTGAAACAATGAATCTGTAATTGTTCACTGAGGGAACAAGTAGTGAAAGGATCATAGTGCTGGACATTTGATGCAAGTTTTACTTTGGCAGTGGATTCTAGACTTCCTTGGAAGGAGGTGAATCCTAGTACTACTTTTGAGGGTGGAGGTGTGAGCCTATAGATTCCCTTATTGCCAATGCAACCATTATATCATTTTATTTAATGGTTAAATAAAATTTTCATATCTATATATGTGTATATTGTTGTGAATACTATATCGAGCTAGATTTATAAAGATCCATAAACAATGTGTCTATTTTCTGGTTGAAGAAAATGTGCATAAGTATATGTAGTTTCTATTGTAAATACCGTAATGAGATGTGTTATAAAGCTCCAGTAAGTGGAATATTTTTCATGTTTTTCATGGTTTTTAGTAGTTGTTTATTGTAAATATTGCATCGATCCATAGGTAATACATTTGTTTCAGTGGTTTTTTAGTCATAGGTGTCATAGAACATTGAAGACGATGCTCCCCTAAGGGGGAGGGGTTTGTAACAACCCCGGGTTAAGTTTCCATGTAAATAAAAATAAGAACAAGTTCACAAGACACGTATTCCAAGCTAAATGGTGGGGACAACATCACATTGGGGGTCACTTTCTATTTATTAATGGCTATGGAAATTGGCAAAGGCAAGGAGGCATTATTTGTCATTTATTTATGAAAATAAAGGAAATAGGAGAAAACGAAGGTGAAGAGACACAAATTTTCATGCTAAGGAAATTAGAGGACAAATAAAGGAAAATGAATAAAAATGAGACATCAATGTTAAAAAGGAACCTAAGAAACAATTCAAAACTTTTGCCCATCTTTGGAATAGGTGTAGAAAAGGAAAGAGAACAAGCACTTGGACAAGCAACAAAGGAAGGAAAAGACGAGAAAAGGAAAGCAAGGAATGTTGGATCAAGAAACTTCAGTGCGACTATTTTGCAGGTAATAGGTTGTATGTGTCATTCCCTAGCTTAGGTATGAATGCATGTAATATGCAGTTTCTTATTTGGTTCATTTGTTGTCATTGGCATGGGTTTTTTTGGGTTTGACAGTGGTTTCAACCTTTCCTTTCCATTTCTTGGATAGCCATGGTGTGATAGGATTCATTTCTTGGTTGAGCTTTGGATTGTCGGAAAGTTTTGGAACCGGGTGAGGTGGTCTTAGGAAAATTCCCAAGGGTTCGGGGTGGAGATGGTTTTATCTGCAAATTTTTCAAAAGGTGGATGGAGACAGTCAAATTCCTCAAGGTAATGGTGAAGAAATTCTAAGGCATCCAAACTTGTTTTGGTTTTGTGATATCTTGACTGGTTTTGGAAATATCACAGTAACTTGAGGGTGGAGGTGGTTTAATCTCTAGGAAGCCCTGGTTTTTTATGTCTTGAGAACCCATATTCATGCTTGGAATATATCACAGTGGTGATTGGCTGAAAGAAATATTTGATTTATCCCAATCTTTGGTCAAGTGGTACATGGAAGTCCCTAACATGGTTGGACTTGGCACAAGTTAATACGATCTATTTCCCTATTTCAATCTATGAGAACTTGTACTTGTTATTATGATTATTTGATTGTTGTTTTGTCATGGTTAATATTTTGGTTATATGTTGGTTATAAGCATGGAATTGTAATGTGTTGTAGCTATGGCTTGTTCAAGATTTGATAGGTATTTGAATGGTTAATGAATGCAAGGGATAACAAGTGTTATTGCAGCTATCTTGACAGGGCATTAGACCTTCTTTGAGATTTGCAGATGAAGTTCAAACTCTTATGATCAGACATGAATTCATGACCTATAGCTCTTATGTTATCCATTTGTTTGACGAAATGATTGTCATGGTTAGTTCTAGTTAGGTCAAGTTCTTGTTCAAGTTTTGTATGAATATCATTGTCATTATGTCATTTATCATTTTGAGAAGTTATAGGTAGTTTTGGGCAGTGGTCTGGAGGTTGGCCTAGAAAGGTGGCTTGGATCTCAAGACCATGCCCTTTGAACTGAAGATTTTGGGATATAATTATAGGGAAGGAGGCTTGTGCATGTGGTTGGAGGACTATAACTACACCCTTTCCTTGTCATGCGTGTGGTTGTGGGCCCAAGTCAGTGAAAAAACAATCCAGCTCAGGAATTAAGCACTTCAAGTGGTTCTTTGGCCCCTAAGTGTCTTGTAAAGCTTGAGGGATTTCTGTGAATTGTTAGTTATCAACCTCACTTCAATAACTGAAGCTTGGAGGTCACTCCATGTCATATTAACTCTTCATCTCATGTTTACCATTACATGCCAATGAAATTGGGAAAATGTGGGAGGGCATGGTTATACCTTCGTAGGTATATTAAATTTGCAGTCTCATTTGGCTCACTTAAAGGCATTTATAGTAACCCAAAATGTCCTCCATCCTCACATCAAAACTTTGTAGATGACACTCATATTATGGGAAAATTATCTATCAAAGAAGTTATTAATTTTAAAACTATTTTCTTAGACTTCACTAACGTATCTGGTACTAACATAAATCTTTCCAAATTACAAATATTTTTTTGTAATACCCCCATAAATTTCTATTCTCATAGTTCCAGGTTTCTTGGCATTCAACAAAACTACCTTCTATCCAAATACCTAGGTTTTATCCTTGTTAAAAATGCATTGAGAATCAAATTTTGGGAATAACTTCTCTTAAAATTTGAAAACGAACTAACTATAACATACTACCTTCTATCCCCAACCCTAAATAAGGGTAAAAAGAGGTAGTTACTTTGTTGACATGACTCCCAATGTGGGATTAGGATCTAAGTTTTTTATCCTTTTCAAATTCCTCAAAAATTAAAATGAATAATTCCATTGTGTTCATCTTGTTGTGACCTTTTCAATGATACCACATTTGTCTCATTCTAGTTCCTGAATTGAAATACATGGTCGATTGAAGTCGTGGTCAATTAAATTATGCCTCATCACCAAGTCTGCCATGTGGTGCCCACATTTCACCCCACATGGTGTCCCCCTAGATGTTATTCCACTTCCTAAGCCTATGTGGAAGGTGCATCATCCTTCATGATTGGAGGTCGACCCTTCCTCGTGGAACCACACACTTACATAGGAGTTCCTTGATGAGCCTCATCATTGGGTAACTATATGGACCTTAATTCACCTCCTAACTTAGTCAAATCAACTCTTCTCACAATTTATTACATGTTTTGATTATATTTTGTTTAATGAGATAAGTCAAAGTGAGATATTATGCCTAGTGGACTAATGTGCATTGAATGCAACTTTGTGAGAGAAAATCATGGAAGTTTGGCAAAATTAACGGTTGAAAATCAAATGGGACAAGGAAGAGAGATTGTAGGAGGTAAATCCTCCTCATTTAATCCTCCCTCATTCGAATATTCCTCCATCAATCATACTAGCTCAGAGTACAAGCAACCAAGTCATGAAGATCAAAAGGCAACCGAGCACGCGACAGTCAAAGAGTTAGTTTATCTCAAGTTTGGGAGCTGAGACTCCCTAGATTTAAGGATGTAGCTGGAGACTTCGGTTGTATAAATAAATAGGCTAGAGCCTCATCAGGATTCAAATTTTTTCTATAAAAAAAAAAAAACATTAGTTATTTTTTAGCTCCAGACTTGTGGAAGACATTGCTATGTAAATTTTTGTTTTGATAATGAGAATGAGATTTTTCTTGATCCAGTACTGAGTTAACTTAGAGGGCTGAAGCTCTTGGATTAGGGACCAACCCTAGCAACAAAGGCTCCTCTTCTTGTATTTGTATGCTTATATTTATTTCATAGCTGCATGGTTAAATTGTTCTTAGAAGTATTTCATTTCAAGTAGTGTAGATTTGATTAGTTTGTTTATTAGTTTGCTTCCATTTGTGCTTTACTTTAGCAGTAGTTTAGAAGGGATAAAGGAACATCAAAGATGTCAATAGGTATTTTGGCCTCACTTCTTCCTTTAGGGATCATGATTTGAGGAAAGGACTTATATGCAACCCCAAAAAGACAGAAATCTACTTTCTCATAGAATTTAGAGTTTTTTGTACTTAAGCTAACATTTGATCAGTTTACAAGAGTAGGATCTAGTTATCATTTCTTCCATATTCATTCTTACATTAGATATCATCAGTTGTTCCATCTTATTCTTCAATTTTCCCCTCATGCATGAAGTAGACAGCTAGCTCATTAAACTTTGTTTTCATAGCTTATTGAAATTCTTCTTGTTTACATGATTTTTGGGGAAATATCAATGTTTGATGCAGTGCAAGTGTTTCAGAGGTAAAGAGAGATCTCACGGCCAGAAACTGCGTTGCAACTTCATCCATCCATGATCATTCCTTTCTTTCACTAAGACCCTCACCAATTTCATCATTTTACAAGGAAACTTCTCCAAGCATGTTGAGTAAATCCAACCATCTCCCAACCTTGGTTTTGAGTTCTGAGTGATCCTAGGCATTTTCTTACCTCATTCTATCCACCAACTACCTTCCCTAAGCCTTCCATCACCTTCAGCACCCATCATTTTTCTCTCGGCTATATCCTGTAGAAATATATGGAATCCTGTAGGATTTTAGGACATCTTGTAGTTTTTCCTATAGTGGCCTGTTTTGAGGCCGAATTGAGAGAAAAACCTCTAGGAAGCTAGACAAGGTCACCTAAGGGTCTCCCAAACCTTCCAACCATCCACCAACATTGCTAAGCCACCTGCCACATCACCAAAAGAGATTATCTTTCACACTCTTCCATTAAAAAGACAAAAATAAAAAAACCAATTTATTTTAGTCATTTACATGCACAATAGTAATTTTGATGTTTTGAAATTTCTTAGGACAGTATAATTTCATACATGTTAACTTAGCATTCTTGTTGAAGCATTGTCTCTTAGCATTTAGTTAGGAAATGGTGTGTTTTTAGCATTGGATTCCAGTCTTTTTACTTACTGAAGTAGACAAGCTTTCTCTTAGAGTAAATTTCTCTTTCCCTCATCAGTAATGAAGCTTCTTCTGAATCTATAGAAGTCTGGCTTGAAAAACCCCAGTGATCTCTCACCAACTAAATAGTGACAAAAGGGTAGAACCATCACGTTTACTTATGTATACAGCACTATCACCTCAAAGTTTGTACGAACCCCAGGTTGATAAAGTAAAGCTGGTAGCCCCAGGAGTTGCAACATTCTTGCTGCAATATTGGTGCTCATCACTTTTTGGCACTGTTTATGGGGAGGTGTCTGAGTAATATGTGATTACTACTTTCTTTCTTCCATTTCTTGTTTATGATATTCTGCTATTAGTTTCATTTCTGCAAGAGTAATTTAGTTTGCTTTCTTTTCCATTCTGCATTCTTTGCTTTCCTTTTCCATTCTACAAGTAAGATTTCATTCAAGTAGTTAATCTTCATTCAGTCAGTTAGTTTTCATTCAGTCTACAGTTTCAATTCTGCAATCATTTTCAAATTTTGAAAAAATCACAAAACAAAACAAAAAAGAAGAAATAGGAATAGGGATAACTTAGGGATTTTTTTTTCCAAATTACCCCAATTCTTCAAATAGCCAATGTTCCCTTTTCCTTCGGTGGTCGTGAATTGGAGGAACCCTTAGGTGAGAAACCAGAAATATTTGAAGAGCCTACAGGGGAACAAGAAGAAAAAGAAGAACCCATTCCTACTGAACCAATGGCTAAAAATAGAAATGACAGAGGAAATGGAGAAAGAGTTGAGGGTGCCTTCCCCATTTGAGAAACCAATGGGAATACTAAGATGAAGAATATAAGCCCCTATGCCCTTCCTCATTTCCATGACCTGACCTAAGAAGATCCAAACACTTTCTTATTTGATTATTTTGTCATATGTCAAACCTATGACTACATCAATGATGAGCAGAAGTTCAAACTATTCCCATCCACTCTGAAGGATGCAGCGTTGTGTTGGTTCATGGGTTTACCTTGGGATAGCATCACAACTTGGGCTCAAATGCAACAAGCCTTCAACAACAAGTATCAAGAATACTGTAGGTCTAAAGACACTAAAGAGGAACTTTTTAGGATGACCTTAGGGCATGATGAATCCCTAGAGGATTATGAAGAAAGATTCCATTTGAGCTACAAAAGGGCTAGGTGCACACTTGACCCTAAGTCACTGAAGCTAGTCCTTCTTAGAGGAGTAATGGAAGATCTTTTGGATACCCTAAACTTGTTAGCAGGAGGGGACATCTACCAATTACCCTATGAGGATATCAAGACTATCTTTAGAAACCATTCTAGGGTAGCTAGGGAAAAAGATAGGGATAGTCAACTTATGGTCAATCCATACTCTTCCAATTCATCCATCAAGGGTGAAATTGGAAACATGTTGGAGGATTTTAAGAGTGAGATGCAACAAACCCTTTCCCTATAGATGGACACTATGCACATTAAGAGAAAATAGGAGGAAGTAGAGAGAGCCTAGCCATTTTTTGCCCTAGATTCACTAGGAGGCACCCTAGGAATGAATGTCCATTGAATTCAATTGAAATATTCTCAGTCTGTGAAGAAAACCACTTCATAGACAACTTCCCTTCTCTACCTGGACTAAAACTTGTATATCAAGGAGCTAAAGAGGTAACTAAACATCTCTGCTACATAAACCAAAGGAGACCTCATGGGCCTAGGCCATACCAGCAGGGCATGGAAGGGTCATCCCATGCATATTACAACCCTAACCATACCACATCCACTCCCTCTTAGGGCCCCCCTACTCATCCTTCCTAGTCTACACATCCTCCTTGGTCCTTTGCACCTCAGTATCATTCCCAACCAACCAACCAATCATTTCAACCATATGCTCCACCACAGCCTCATTGGAATGCACTGCCCAAGGGGTGGAGGCCCCCATACAACAATCCTCCAAATTTATTTCCTTCACCACATAATCAACCACAGCTGTTACACTCTGCTCCACCTAAAAAATCCTAGATGCCTACCTAGCCAAATCTGAACCCGAACAACAGACAGGCACAACTAATATACAGTGGAGAGGCATCCTATCCAGCTTATGTTGTGGAAATTCAAGAAATCAACTTGAGATTTGGGAGAATACTCCTGGACAACCAATCTCTACCTCCACCTAGGTAGGTTGAGGAAGAAAGAGGGGAAAGCATGCCTAAAGTAAATCTACCACCCTTTCCTGAGAGATTAACCCAACCACTCTAGCCTACCCCAGAAGAGACTGAACTTCTGGGACAATTGAAAAAACTATGTGTCAAAATTCCACTTCTCCAAGCTATAAAAGATGTACATGTTTACAACAATTTGATCAAGGAGAAGTTCTTCAAGCACCCAGGGAGGTGAAAAAGAGATGCCCCGACCATTAATGTCATTAGATAGTTGTCTGACTTAATGCTGGGGTAGGTAATCTGTCCAAAGTATTTGGAACCTGGAAGCCCTGTAGTAGATGTGCACATCAATGGAACCATTGTCCCACATACTTTAATTGATCTTGGGGCTGCCCTTAATGTGATGACCAAGGACACCATGCTCAAGCTCAACCTCTAGGGTTCATTGAGAAAGACCAAAATAGTCCTACAATTTGCAGACTGCTCCATAGTGACCACTAAGGGGATTGTGGAGGGTGTGATGGTCTCCATTGACTCTTGGGAATACCCTGAAAATTTCCTAGTTCTCCAACCTAATGCTAATCTTACTGGTTCCCCTCTCATCCTTGGGAAGCCCTAGTTAGCCACTACCGATTCCTATATTAGTTGTAAGGATGGAAGTATGACTATCGAGAATGGGCATATGTCCAAGAAGTTAGTCCTATATCTTCCTTCTTAGCCATCTCTAGAACATGACTTACCTTTATGGCTATAAGAGGAGGAAGAAGATGAAGTTTATTCCGCCCAACTCTATACCTTAGAAACAACCATGGGAGGGGGACAACTGAATGAAGATGATTTGATTGAACACATACTCCAAAGTCTAACTCCCAGTACATTGTACTTAGAATAGATAGTAAAGGAAACCCATAACAACCATCAGATTGATCTATGCTTAGCCGATTCCAACCCTATCCATGTCAAAACCATAGAATTCGGCCCTGAGCAAACTTTGAAAATCAACCCATCACTTTTTGTTCACCAAGAAGAAAAATTGTGCAACATGCTAAAGGAACATTTGGATGCCTTTGCTTGGAGTTACAAAGAAATGAAGGGAGTGCACCCCTCGATGTGTACTCACCACATCTAGATCAAACAAGGGTGCAAACTAGTATGAAAACCCTAAAGGAGGATGAATCCAACTCTCAAGGATATAGTCAAAGAAGAAATGCAAAAGCTGTTAGATGTAGGATTCATTTACCCTATCTCAAATAGTGAGTGGGTCTCTCCTTTGGTGTTGGTTCTAAAGAAAAATGGTAAGTGGATTATTTGTGTCGACTACATAGAGTTAAACAAAGCCACAAAGAAGGACCATTTCCCTCTACCTTTCATCGACCAAGTGTTAGATGGCCTGGCAGGGAAATTTTTTTTCTCTTTCCTAGATGGATTCAACAGGTGCAATCAAATCCAGATCAGCCAGAAGACTAGGATAAAACCACCTTCACTTGTCCTTGGGGTATTTTCGCCTATAGGGTCCTTCCTTTTGGCTTATGAAATGCTCCTGCCACTTTTCAGAGAGTAGTCATGAGTGTCTTTACCAAGTTATTCCATGATGCAATAGAGATTTATATGGATGATTTTACACCTTATGGATGTGATTTCCAAGATGCTCTGTCTAACTTACGTAAGGTGCTGAAAAAATGCATTGAAATGAACCTATCTCTTAGTCCCGAAAAATGTGAGTTCTTGATGACTGCAAGGATTGTACTAGGTCATTCAATATCCCAACAAGGACTGCAGGTGGACCCAAACAAAATAGCTATCATCCAAAGGGTCCCACCTCCGCAAAAGAAGAGAGATGTTAGAAGTTTCCTAGGGTTGGATGGATACTATCGGAGGTTTGTAAGATACTTTAGCAAGTTAGATTCTCCTTTATTTGGGTTGTTGGCCAAAGACTCTGAGTTTGTATGGTCAAAAAGCTATTAACAGGCTTAGACACCCTGAAGGACAAGTTGACCACTGTATTAATTCTCTGAGGCCCAAATTTGGCCCTTCCTTTTCATATACATGTTGATGCCTCACACAAAGACATAGGAGTAGCTCTAGTCCAGATAGATGAAAAATTTTCTTATTCCATTTACTTTATTAGTAAGAATTTTTCAAAGGCCAAACTAAACTACACAGTGACAGAAAAGGAGCTCCTTGTTGTTGTGCATTCATTGAACAAATTTAGGCATTACATTATAGATTATCAAACATTTGTACATACTTACCATGTTACAATCAAATATTTAATGAATAAGATTGATGTGAATGCCCAGATTATTAGATGGTTACTTTTATTACAATAGTTTGATCTAACTTTTGTTGATGAGCCTAACAAGGAAAATGTTGTTGTAGATTTTTTGTCCAGATTAAATTTGCATGTAGGTGAGGAAGGAATGGTTGATGATTAGCTACCGAATGAACACTT
Source organism: Pinus taeda (assembly GCA_000404065.3). Lineage (NCBI taxonomy): Eukaryota > Viridiplantae > Streptophyta > Pinopsida > Pinales > Pinaceae > Pinus > Pinus taeda. The sequence continues at coordinate 175,628 of APFE031595975.1, read as the reverse complement.
ATTCACCATTTCAGTTCTCTCTCCATCATTTGTTGACATAGAAACCTATTTGGTATCTACACATTTCCCACCGAATTTATCCTCCAAAGAGAAAAGCAAGATTGTGAGGAAGAGCGCCCCATTCACTTGGATTAGGGGAAACCTATTCAAACTAGGCCCAGATCAAATTTTAAGAAGATGTGTTAGGGAGGAGGAAGTCTTTGACATCCTTCTGACCTGTCATGATGAACCTTGTGGAGGTCCCTTTGCAGCAAAGAAGACATCATTCAAGGTGTTAAAAGCTGGTTATTATTGGTCCACTCTTCATCAGGATGTGAAAATATATACTAGTCAGTGTGATTGGTGCCAAAGGATGGGAAAGCCTACTCCAAGGGATGAAATGCCTCTGCAACCTCAAGTGACTTTCGAGCCATTTGACAAGTGGGGCATGGATATCATTGGACCTATTGACCCTCCTTCCAAGAAAAAGAAGTACATCATTGCGTTCACTGACTATCTGATTAAGTGGGTTGAAACCAAGGCAATCAAGGTAGCAATAGAGAAGAAGGTGGCTGAGTTCTTACGGGAAAATGTCTTTTACAAGTTTGGGTACCCTAGAGGATTGGTCAACGATAGTTTACCTCCAACATGATTGAAGACTTGTTAAGCTAGCACAAGATCAAGCATATAACCTCCACTCCCTATCACCCACAAGCTAATGGGCAAGTGGAGGTGACCAACAGAGCACTGGAGGGAATTCTGACCAAAGTGGTTAGTAGCAGTAGAAAATATTGGGCAGATAGACTAGTTGAGGCATCCTGGGTCTACAATACCCCTTGGAAGACCACCACTAGATTCACACCCTCTTAGTTGGTCTATGGGAAAAATGCCCTGTTGTCCATTGAATTTTAGTACAATACATTGAGTATGGAAACCTAACTAGATCTATATCTCAACAGTGTACAAAAAGAGAGATTGCTCCAGTTGAATGGGTTAGATGAGTTTAGAATTCAAGCCCTCCTACACAAAGAATAACTCAAATTTAGAAGGATATTTGGAAGGACAAAAACATCAAGGAAAAGCAATTCAAGAAAGTGATTGGGCTTTGTTATATGATTCAGGATATAAAGAATTTAAGGTAAAGTTAAGGACTAGATGGCTAGGGCCTTATGTCATAGAGAAATTTCATGATAATGGTTCAGTGCAAATCAAAACCATTGATTCAGAAGCCATTCTATGCACAAGAAGAGGAAACCACAGAAGAAGCATGGGATGTCAAGGAGGCCACTAGAGCTATGAAAGATATGGATATTGATTGAGTTGCTCAGAACATGAGAAACACTTTTAGTGGGCGGTGATGATGAGCCTCATCATTGGGTAACTATAGGGACCTTAATTCACCTCCTAGATTAGTAAAATCAACTCTTCTCACAATTTATTACATCTTTTGATTATATTTTGTTTAATGAGATGAGTCAAAGTGGGATATTATGACTAGTGGATTAATGTGAATTGAATGAAAGTTTGTGAGAGAAAATCAAGGAATTTTGGCAAGATTAAGAGCTAAAACTAGAATGGGACAAGGAAGAGAGATTGTAGGAATTAAATCCTCCTCATTCACTCCTCCCTAATTTCAATATTCCTCAATCAATCACACTAGCTCAGAGTACAAGCAACCAAGTCATGAAGATCAAAAGGTAACCAAACAAGTGATAGTCAAAGAGTTAGTTTATCTCAAGTTTGGGAGCTAAGCCTCCCCAGATTTAAGAAAGATGTTGGAGACTTCAGTTGTATAAATAAAGAGGCCTAGGGCCTCATTAGTATTTGAATTTTTGTTGGAAAAAAAACACTAGTTATTTTTTAGCTCCAGACTTGTGGAAGACATTGCTATGTGATTTTCTGTTTTGATAATGAGAATGAGATTTTTCTTGATCCAGTACTGAGACGACTCAGAGGGGTGAAGCTCTTGGGTTAGGGCCCAACCCTAGCAGGAAAGGCTCATCTTCTTGTATCTGTATGCTTAGATTGATTTCATAGCTTCATGGTTAAATTGTTCTTAGAAGTATTTCATTGCAAGTAGTGTAGATTTGATTAGTTTGTTTATTAGTTTGCTTCCATTTGTGCTTTACTTCGACAGTATTTTAGAAGGGATAAAGAAACATAAAAAAAAATTTAATAGGTGTTTTGGCCTCACTTCTTCCTTTAGGGATCATGATTTGAGGAAAGGACTCCTATGCAGCCCCAAAAAGACAGAATTTTACTTTCTCATAGAATTTAGAGTTTTTTGTACTTAAGCTAGCATTTGATCAGTTTGCAAGAGTAGGATCTAGTTATAATTTCTTCCATATTCAGTCTTACATTAGATCTCATAAATGATTCCATCTTATTCTGTAAGTTTCCCCTCATGCATGATGTAGACAGCTAGCTCATTAAACTTTGTTTTCCTAGCTTATTGAAATTCTTCTTGTTTGCAAGATTTTTGGGCAAATATCAATGTTTGATGTAGTGCAGGTCTTTCAGAAGTAAAGAGATATCTCATAGCCAACAACCTCATTCCAACTTCATCCACTCATGATCATTCCTTTCTTTCACTAAGACCCTCACCAATTTCATCATTTTACAAGGAAACTTCTCCAAGCATGTTGAGCAAATCCAACAATCTCCCAACCTTAATTTTGATTTTTGAGTGATCATAGGCATTTTCTTACTTCATTCCATCCACCAACCACCTTCGCTAAGCCTTCCATCACCTTTAGCACCCATCATTTTGCTCTCTTCTGTATCCTGTAGAAATACAAGGAATCATGTAGGTTTTTAGTACATCTTGTAGGTTTTCTTGTAGAGGCCTACTTTGAGGCCAAATTGAGGGAAAATCCTCTAGGATGACAAACAAGGTCTCCTAAGGGTCTCCCAAACCTTCCAACCATCCACCAGCATTCCTAAGCCACCTGCCACATCGCCAAAAGAGATTAGCTTTCACACTCTTCCATAAAAAATACAAAAAGAAAAAAACTGATTTATTTTAGTCCTTTACATGCATAGTAGTAATGTTTGATGTTTTGAACTTACATGCTTAGGACAATAGAATTTCATACATGTTAACTTAGAATTCTTGTTGAAGCATAGTCCCTTACTAAGGAGTTAGTTAGGAAATGGTGTGTTTTTAGCATTGGATTTCAATCTTTTCCCTTACTACTGCAGACAAGCTTGCTCTTAGAGTAGATTTCTCTTTCCCTCATCAGTAATCAAGCTTCTTCTGAATTCATAGAAGTTTGGCTTGAAAAACCCTAGTGGTATCTCACCATTTGAACAATGAAAAAAGGGTAGAACCATCACTTTTACTTGTGTATACAACAGTGTCACCTCCAAGTTTGTATGAACCTCGGGTTTATAAAGTAAAGCTTGTAGCCCTAAGAGTTGCAGCATTCTCGCTGCAATACTGGTGCTCATCATTCCCTGACACTGACTGACCGAATAAACTCAACATCTCGACCTAGAGGTTAGCAAACTTTGCTCGAGCAAGACTCAGTTGGTTTCGATCTCATCTGACTTCTGCCTTCTAACCGAATCGCCCAATCCTCCACATGATGAGTCCCACAGGTAAATTTAAGCATGTTTTAGCCAACTTCTACACTTAGAGAAAATTATTTTGATTCCCTTACAAAATCAGCCAAGCTCAAGGCCTTCACAACATGCTAGCCTAGTTAAAATTGAACTTCACAAGGTCAAGGATGGGGATCCCAAATCTTTCCCCTCTCTCTTAGCACATAATGGCCATGAGGTCCACGACTCAAAAAAATTGGTTACATCAACTACACTTTGTTGAAATACATTAAATCCTATGCTAGGAATCTACTAGAACAAATATAAAATCATTCATTATCTTTCTTGGACAAGGATACAAAAGAAACATGCATCTAAGTGTAGTTGTCAGAACCTCAATAAATCAATGGTGTTTTCCCACCGCAACATAGTCATGTGTTTCTCATCAACAGACATCTCACACTACTCAAGTAATATGTATAAGGCATCAAATTAAACACATTAACATGTCCACGTATATGATAGCTTCCAACCATTAGCATGCATTTTATGGTTAAAATGAAATAAACACAAGAACCTAAACTTATGCAAATCCACGCAAGCTAGTCAGTGTCCCATAAATACATGGGAAATCCATGTTCCTCAGTCTTAATATTCACCAAATCATTAACTCAGTGACCTAATATACCAACAGGTTGTTGCAAGTAATTTTTCATTTTGAAATGTTTCTATCTATTCATGCTCTAGCAACCTAAGTTATTGAAATATCAACACATTCATATCCAATGAACCATTTCACGTGATCTTTTCAGCATCGTTCACATTCCTCATGAAAAACACTTCTCAGGAATAGTGGAACATTCTTTCAGTGGAATAAATAGGAGCATAATAACAGCCAAAAACACAAACATAAAGGTTAACTTATCTTATATGTCCAAATAAATAGGCAATTGAGATTGAGACTTCAACTCTCCACCCAACCATAGACAAGCTATGACCACACTTATTTGTAGTTCTAAACCCCGAGCCAGTTTCCAAATCTTTAGGAAGAGTGCTTTCAAAGGATTTTAAATTAATTGTAACAACTAAAATAGGGTGTCCCAAGACCACACTGCCTCCACCCATCAACTACTTTATAATTAAAACACAAAAGGCATCAACAAATTCTATTCCTTTCTTGGCTCTTGTGTGTGAGAGAATTTGAACGTCTTTTCTCCCTCCTTCTTTGTCTATGTGTTTGTGTCTCCTAAGAATATCTCTTGTTTCAAAAAACTAACTATCCATCTTACTTCCAGCTCCACACCAATCAACCGCTTAGGTCAACAACGACAACCATAACATAAACCCATGTACATAACATAAACATTGACAACCATAATATAAACCCATGTACGTCCCAGTAGAATATTATAATCAAGAGGTCCGTCAATAACCTCTACTTCAACAGAGACAGTTTTTCCCTCTAGTTCCACTTAGAGGGAATTCATAATCCCACAAGGTTTATATTTCCTTCCATCAAAGGATTTTAATGTGGGGGTCGATTGACTGAGTTGGGGTGAACCAATCACCTTCCAGCAAGACAAAGGCATGATGCGGGTCGAAGCTCCTTCATCCATAATAGAACAATGCATGTTCTTATAATGGAAAATGACCTGAATCATAATAGATAACTAAGTTTGAAGTTAAGGGGTATAGTTTTCATGAGAGAAAACCACTACCATGGAATTCGACACACCCACACATTTGATAGTTGACATCAAGGCCTTGTTTTGGGTAGGGTAGTTTTACAACACCTCAAGAGTCAACATAGCTGATGGAGATTGATCTAAGTCTTCAACTATGTTATAATTTTGGGCAGCTCTCGAACGATGGTTGAAATCAGACTTATGGATAACACCCCTTAGAGGCTTGATAGTCAATTCTGTAGGAACTAGAGGTGGAACATTATCAGATGACAGTGGTGCCAAATAGGCAGGTTGATCAATAGTCTGACCATTCTCTAGATTCACACTACCATATTCCTTATTCTGAGTTATTGAAATATTCTACTGTGATGCACATGGGTTTATGTCATGGTTGTCATTCTTTCTACTTACTTCAGAATGATAGCCTTTCCTCATAAAGGCGGGATCGTGGGCATAGATCAACTCAAGTTTTTCGCCTCTGATTCCAATGTTACAGAAGTGTTAATCTTATAGGGGACGTCCTAAATTCCTATCAACATATTACAGTTGGATTATTGAAGGATTCATCACTTATGGGAACCTTTTTAATCCCTCCTCCTCTCCTTCCCAACTCCTCCCCTTCAATTGCCTATAGCAATATGATGCCATCCTCTATGATCATGTATGATCCATGGATTGTACCTAATGAAATTAACATCAAAATTTTTGGCAACCGAATGTTGCTTAGATCCATTGAGCAAGATTACGAAACCATTTATTCATCTTGTGCGGTCCATACTTCTTATTCAATCAATTGGGTAGATCAATCACTCGATTATGGCCTCTGATCCATTCTCGTGTATATTCTTTACAAACAAAATCATCATGGAGATCATGATGTCAGATGACGTGTTGTGGGATGAACATAATTATCATTCCTCCTTCTAAGATACCATTGCAATAATCTCAGTGGTGTGTACCCACCTAGTGTTTTCAAACCCTTTAAAAATTTCATCTCCATTCATTAGATCAACTGTGAAAAGAACATTTCAAATATCAAAGAAACAATTCCTTTTGATATTTAAATTAAACCAGGAAAAATCGAAAATATATACATCGCAGCATCTTGTTATTCATCTGAAATTGAGATTTATCAAGCCCTTTTTCATGAGTTTAGAGATGTGTTTTCCAAAACATATGAATAAATGCTAGGGATCGACCCAAACATAATGGTACACAAAATTAAGATGTATCCCAATTCAAAACTCGTCCAACAGCATCTTCGTCCAGTCCATCCCAGGAAGGCTATCGGGATAAAATATGAAATTGAAAAGCTTCTTCGGGCTGGTTTCATATACACCGTTCCTTTAACTGATTAGTTATCGAATATTTTCCTTGTCATGAAGAAAAAGGGCACGATCCCATTAGGTTTAGATTGTCAGGATGTAAAACATGTTTTTCCAAAAGACAACTACCTGACCCATTTATTAACTAGATTTTTGATTACTACATTAGCTAATAGATTTATTCATTCATGGATGGATTCTTAGGCTATAATCAAATCAACATTCTCCCTACAGACCAACCTAAATCTACATTTATTTTTCCCTAGGGTACTTTTTCTTATAGCAAGCTCCCTTTCAATTTCAAAGAACGCAGGGGCCATATTTCAATGTGTGATGGATTACCCTTTCCACGACATCAAGAATATCATGAAACCCTATTTGGAAGATCTCTCTACTCACTCCAAGTATCAGGCTGATCACCCCATGAATTTATGGGTCATTTTTCTTTGTTGTAGACATTATAACATTCAACCTAACCCACAAAAATGTGTGTTCTATGTTGGTTATGGTCGACTCCTTGGTTTTTCTATTTCAAAACAAGGAATTCATATTGATCCTTCACAATTCCACACAATCATTAATTTTCTTGTGCCTTCTTCCCTCGTTTAGTTAAAATACTCCAAGTGAAAGCTAACTTCTTGAGGAGGTTTGTCCCTAACTATGCTGAATTGACAAAAGGATTTACTCACTTACTAAAGAAAGGGGTCCCCTTTATTTGGATGACCTTGCACAAAAAGCATTTGATGCCTTGAAAGATGTATGGGTTCGGGCATCTCTCTTATATCCCCTTAACTATCAGTTCCACTACTTCATGTATCTTGTTGTTGCCATATCTACTATTGCTATGGTGCTGGTCCAAGAAGATGATATAGGGATTGAACATCCCATTATTATCTGAGTGTAAACCTCAACAATATTGATATCTGATATACTCATGTAGAAAAGTTAGCCTTGGCATTCGTTCAAGCCATCTAGATCTTTTTCCATTACATCTTGCTTTGGAAAACTATGGTCGTTTCAAATTGTGACCCTATGACATACATATTGTCACGTTAATTACTAAGGGGGAAATACTCCAAATGGATCTTTATTCTCCAAGATTTCGACCTTGAATTCATCAAATCCATGTCAAAGAAATCCTTAGTTTTCGTCAAGCTAATGTGCAATCTCCCTTCCCTTGATTCTGAATCTACATCTGAAGGTTCCATCCCTGACAAGTCATTATTTCTAATCTCGTCATCTAACCCATGCTATGGATATTTTCTGATCTATCTCTAGACCCAGACTTTTTGACCTATTACCTCCCGCTCTAAGCAGCGACATATCTAATACCAATCTTGAAACTATGTGATTATCAGTGACACCCTTTATCGTTATGGTATCAATATGATTTTACGAAGGTGCCTCACTCTTGAGGAGGCCGAGAAAGTCCTAAATGAATGCCACTTGAGGAGGCCGAGAAAGTCCTAAATGAACGCCACTTGAGGGCATGCAGTGGAAATTTATCTGGTTACGCTACTGCACAAAAAATCTGACGCATTGATTACTTTTGGCCCACCATTTTCCATAACTACATCCTCATAGTCCAGAAGTGTCATGTGTGCTAGATCTATCATCGTAAAATCCACGCTCTGGTTTCCCCATTGCATCTCGTTTCCATTGTTGGTCCCTTTGTGAAATGGGGCATCAAATTTATGACTTGTAACCCTCACTCGGTTGGGGAGAATGGATATATCATTGTCAATTTTAACTAGTTTACTAAGTGTGCCAAAGTGATGCATACATTAAACAACACTAGTGAAATGGTTGCATACTTTTTCTTCAACCACGTTATTGCTAGGTTGGTGTTCCGCAAGAAATAGTCACGGATCATGGGAAGAATTTTAGGAACCATATGATGACCAAATTAGTTGCCAAATTGGGACTTTCACATGAAAATTCCACTCCCTATTATCCTCAAACTAATAAACAATTTGAGGATATTAACAAAGTTCTTAATAATATGCTTCAATGTATGATGGGGGTCCATAAATCGAACAGGAACTTGCTTCTCTTTTCTTCCTTGTGGGTATACCAAACCTTAGTTAGTACTGCTACCAAATTCACACCTTTCCAATTGGTTTATGGTTTGAAAGCGATCCTTCCCATTGAATGTGAAATTCCATCACTGAAACTAGCTATCTAACTTCTTCCTACTACTTCCACATAGGAGGAGTCTCTTTTGCATCTAACCCATTTGGATGAAACCCAATGTGATGCCTCTTTAGCCAATGAAGCTCATAAAAGACGCATCAAAGTGCAATATGAAAAAATTGTCAAGCCTAGAGTCTTCTTGGAAGGAGATATGGTTCTCTTATATGGATAAGAGGTCGATAAGTTAGGTCTAGGAAAGTTCCAGCCTATGTGGCTGGGCCCATACATTGTCAAGCGTGTCCTTTCAAAAGTGGCCTATTATTTAGTAAACCTCGATGGATTTCCACTAGCGCAACCTAGAAATGGGTTGTACCTCAAAAAATACTATGCTTGATCCCATGGGCACTACATTGTGTACATGCTGTCTATAGGTGTGTTGAGTGTATTTGCAGTGTGTTTTTCAGAGTTTCCCATGGTTTCTGTTGATTTGTTTTACTTTTTGATTGTAGATGTCAACCTCTCTCGAACTGTATATTAGATATGTCGATGGTGCTAGCCATAGTACTCGGAACCTATCCTCCACAATGTGGGCTATCTTTGCTCCAAATGGTGAGCTAGTGAGCATGCAAGGGATTTTCATTAGTCTCTTTACCAACAAAATCACTAAGTATAGCGCAATTCTATTTCGCATGGTATCCATCATATAGTCATCAGGTTTGACACACAACTCACAGTACTACAACTTACTAATATCTATTCGGTAATAAATCTTGCCATCCTTTGCATGGTTTTGAGAGTGCGTCTTCTGGAAAGACATTTCGATTTCATAGAATATGAACATATTTCTAGAAATATTAACACAATAGTAGATGCCATAGCTAATTTTGCTTTAGATAGACGTTTGCAACAAATGTAGATAACTTTCAATTCACATCACATCATATTGAAAGAAGAATAGGAACTAGGAAACACTATAGATATATATTAAGTTTGGTTTTACAAAATCTGTGCCCTGAGACACATCTGGCTACATCTCCATATAAAAATTACATGCACAACATCTAAGTAGACAAATCAGTGGTGCTCATGATAAAAGGACGTTGCATGAGATATCTTGCACAGTGATTGACCAATATAACTAGGAACTCTAATAATGTGTCATTGAAGCTGCAATGGAAGTTGATCGATCAATGTCTCATCAATCCTGTGTGTCGATCCCTCCATGTGGCGCTCCACCTCTAATAGGATCTCAGCTACCTCAAGATCCCGTAGCACATCCCGTCCTACTGCAATGACTTGTACTAGTTCCACTACCTCCTCCTCTAGTTGTCTCTCTATGCGACGAAGATATGTAGCACCTACTAGTCAAACATGTTTTATATATGCGTGAAAACATCAAATATTTTAGTCTTGGTACCATCAAAAAACACAAAAAAAAAAATCATAAAAATTTCAAAAACTTAATGGTTAAAGTATCTTACATGAAGCATCCTATTGCTCACCCTCAAGAAAATCAAGCTCAAGATCATTATGAAAATCCATCTCCGCATAAGGATAATTATCAATAATTACGAACTATCTGTGTAGCCATCCAAAGAAGGCTGGTGAAAATCTGATCGTTGGTGGACCTGCATGTTGGTTCATGTGGTATATACACCTCCCCATACATGGGATCCTCAGATCAATGGGATTGAGTACAATCTGTTGAGATTGCAGTAATGGTACCTGCTCTAGAGAAAAAGAGACTAAGATCGTGCAATAGCCAAAGTTCATCTACTTCCCCTCCTTTTCTTTAGTAAGTTGTTATTTCAAATTGAACAAGACACCCTCTCTCTAGTTGAATACTATTGGTTCTAGACACTCTATCCCATACTACATGTATGATTTGCTCGCTACATGTAGTATTGAGTTGCCTACCAATCTTGCAATAATGAACAAGATCGTTCTCAAAGGTAATTGGTCACATCCTTTATGTTGATATTTCCATCCCTAGTAGGAAGGGATTGAGGTATGCAATAGGTAGTGATATAGTCTTTCACCATCTCACCGCCACTCCTTCCACCTAGAAGAGAGATGGGGGCACCTTGCTTTGAAAAAACTATCAGAAATTAAATATACTCTGCATATATCTCGAGTATATTCTACCCAAACCTGAATGCTTGTGCTTGAATATCTCATGAACAGACAAGGTATTTCAACAAATATATCTGTTGCCTCATACCAGGAAGCTAGAAAAATTTTAATAGCTCACAATTTTTGAGTTCTTAGATGCTAGCAAGGTCATTTTTCGCATTCAAATCTTGTTCATCATGTTCTCTTTATCTTCAAATGAATGCCATTTTGTGCTAATGGGTACCTGAAACATTAACAAGGAATCCATTAGGATATTTCCCACGCAAAAAATCTGACAAAATTTGAGGCAAAACTAAAATAAAAATTGGAAATGTACCCAATGCACCCTAGCAGTGATTGCCAGAGCATTTCACCTCTATCTGTAGTGTTTCTCTTCCTAGGTGCAACGCATTTTTTTACAAATCGGGGGGGTGGGGGGTTGGGAGTGGGGTGCATTGGACCTAGGAATTTGTTATGAACCCCTGGGGCCTCAAAACCTTGAAAATTTTGCATGAAAACACAAAAATGAATTGTGGAGAGATAGAGAAAAGTTTCAATTCCTATCTGGAAGCGACGACACTCAAAATGGTTCCCCGGATTGGCCACATTCAATTGCAGAAGGTCAAGTGCAAAAGGGATCCAAATACTCATTGTTGAAGGTAAAACATGAAATAGTAAAAATGAAAAGTCATTTTGAATATTTATGGTCATTTTCTCATTATTTTATTCATTTTTGGTATTTTGACCTAGATATGCTTCATTCTTATTATGAAACAAGTATGTTTAATCCTTCTTATGGTGTTTTGAGCATGTCGATAGTTGTTAGCAGGTTTTTATTATGTTTTGAATGAGTTATTTTGACCAAAGAGTATACTTCTATCTCTTTTTCAGACTCTATAAACCTACGAAAAAGGAACCCCCTTGGAGTCCTCTTTCATCTCTTTTTAGACTCCCAAAATATTAAAAGATTGTCGATAACTTGACCTTTCTAATTCATAAAAGTAAATGAAAAGACATCTACTAAATATAAGTTTAACCCTTTTCTAGATTCAGATAGACTAACTACGAAAAAGGAATACCTTAGTCGAAAATGTCTAGGAGGCTCTCTTGGGTATTATTTTCTACCTTTTTGGGTCAAAGGGAATACCTACGAAAAGGGACATGTAGAGTTTCTTTTTTGCCTCTTTTTCAAACTCTCTAAACATGAAAAATTTGTTGAGTTTTACCTTCACTGGACTCATAAAAACATTAAACAATGATGGACTTGTCGATCATGACAAGGCCGAAGCAATCCTTCACAGGGTTCATTAAATATACTTGGAGGGATTCATCCGATGGATGAATTTACAGATCAAGCATATGTTATCCTCCTAAAGCTTGTTAAAAATGAAATAGCTATTAATCGATATGGTTGGGGAAATTGGGAAAATAAGGGATTCCATTTTACTAATGGTAATGAGTCACTCTTGAACATAACACTTCTCCACTTCATCTTTGTCGTTGTTAGGTTGGGTAATATGCTTCTCTTTTGGTTATCATACCATTTTTAGAGCCTCCATTTTGGTCTTGGGTCAATGCTTCTAGCTCCATTCAGTGTCATTGGTGTGTTCAAGAGAATTCAATCAATTGATCTCTACTACAATACTCTTAAGCCTTCATATCATGTCTTCCTTTCTTGATCTAGTTCCATGTCAGCATCATTATGATCATTCTGTCTCAATCATCATACATGTTTCATTTCGTTGATGGGGGATACATCAAGGCCCTCCTGTGATGGGTCACTTCTTGTCGACATCATCTCATCATCCAGGGAGTTGTCCTAGAAAAACACCTTTGGTACCTTAGTGCTTGCATACATCAATGGAAAGTTTCCTTTCTCTCGGTGACAAGTTTAAATCAATGACCTTTGACCAAAAAATTTTATGTGGTGTTTGGCATCAACTCATTCATTCACACCATACAAATTATACTATAGTACCTTGAGATCCATTAACTCATTGGTGGTTTCTCTCGCATCTGTTAACATCTTAAATCATTAGTCGATAATCAGATGGTGTCTACCATGTTCGACTCCAGCTCATTGATTCACATGGTTAGACTCGTACATTGGTTGATCATGTGAATGAGATAGAAGACCCCAGATCTAGTTTCATCCATTCGGGTTGTTATTTTAGGAGTTATACAAAGATCACAATGTATGATGGTCATGATCATATAGATAGTCATGGGCCCACCAGTTGTATCTATGGACGTGTCTTTTGATCATTATACATGTTATATTAGCTTATGAGTTGAGGATGGGTATGCCACCCTCAGAAAGAAAATATGTCATGATGTAAATGTATTGTAATAGATAAAGATCTCTGGTTGTCTTTGATCCTGACCTGTCACAAGATAAAGCACTTCAATCATCATTCATCATCTATGACTTTGTGCTTTAGTGGGCATTCTTTTATAGGCCATTTTGCCACATCTGATCAGTGAGCCTCCTAATGGGATCAATCAACATCCTATTCCCCCTTGTCACCATCTTTCACAAAGCCCTAAGCATGTTCCTTTCATCCCCATAAATTTCAACCCTAAACTGCATCATCTGAGCTAGTTTTAGGACCAACGCTCCTTGTATGCCTACTGGGGTACGACCACTTACAGGTTTCTCCACTGTGGCCTACATTGGTCACTAGAAGGTTTCTCCCCTTTGCACCTACATTAGTTCTAGAAATCTGGTAGAATGATCGGGATTCTGGAAGCTTTCCCTTCTAGGAGTTCCTAGAAGTTGTTTCAACTACTCACCTTCAATAAAACATTTGGATCCTATCCTTCCCTAATTTGGAGTTCTCACCACTTATCCTTTAATCCTATGCCTCCATCAAAGGTGGATCTCAAACCCTAGATTGGTAATTGGATAAGAACTCTTAACTTACCCTACTTCTCTATATATTCCTAGCCTTCTATGTGGTTTGGGGTTGGATTTTGAAGAGTGATTATGCCCTTATGTTGCTGCAATGAGTGGTTATCATATCATTCATTTAGGGCGATTAGAGGTGTATATCGTGATAAGGAAAGGACAAGTCAACAACTTAGAGGAGCTCTTCTACAAGATCAATTAATACTTATGGTTGTAATCTCCTTCCATTTATATTAATGCAAAGAATTCATTGTTTCCTACATGTGATGTTGTTATTTCATATATTTCAATACCATGTTGATCTGTTGAATGAAGTACTTAGATGATACTACATAGATCTAGTAGTTTCTTGGCTTGTGTTATCTGACTGTGAAGGTTCTAATTTTGGCATTTAGAGATAGAATTGGAGCTTCCAAGCTAAAGAAGGAGTGAAGTGTGCGAAGGATTCTAGGTAGGCCTCAATTTTTCATCTATTTACTTTAAGGAAAAGAATTGTGTTCCTTGTCTCTTTTTTATTCTAGGTTAGACACTGACCTAGGGGAGATACTTTTCTCCACAATCATAAATCATGTATATCGAACCGACAAGGGAAAGCATATCATTGACACCAAACCCACTGCAATGGTAGCCACCACCAAGCTCTAAAAGGCATAACCTAATGATATAGAGGAGGGGGAGCATCTATTCGACTTGTGGATGTGGGTAAAGGGTTCGCTAGTGCAGTTCGTCATTGGCAATGAGAGATAGAAGAACCTTATCTCTGCTAAGGTTGTTAAGATATTGAAGCTACCAACAATGCATCACCCACAACCATACACCATCAGGCGGCTCCACTAAGGCCGATATCTCTGTGTCAATTAGCAATGTCACCTGCCTTATAGCATCAAGCCCTTTACAAATGAGGTGTTGTGTGATGTTGCCCCTTTGGAAGTCTGTGATGTTTTATTAGGTCAACCATACCTATGGAAGCGTCATGTTGTATATGAAAGTAGAACTTGCTATGCTATTATTACTTTGGGTTAGAAATTGTACAATATACTATAGTAGAATTACCTACCACCCTTTCTTTGATCTTTGCTAAACAATGCAATAAGATCATTTCCTAGACCAGAAAAATTGTCTTCCTTATGATTCACCCTTAGAACAAGAGGAATATTATGGCCACATCTATAGCCTATAGACAAGGCCCTTCACCTAACCCACAGTGGTACGCCTACACTGTCATGTCAAGCATTCCATCGATCTGACCCTCGGCACACCACTACCCATTGGAACAATCTACTGATGCTTTGTTCTAGAGAAAAATGAAATCAAGAGGTAGATTAGGAGCTATTGCAGAAAGGGCACATCAGTCCAACTTCGTCACCCTATGGGAACCTAATCATGTTCATACAGAAGAAGGATGGAACATGGAGGCTCTGTATTGACTATCAGGTATTGAATAAGATCACTATCTAGAATAGGTATCCAATCCCATGGATTGATGACCTTCTGGACAAACTCAAGGGCGCCAAATATTTCAGCAAGATTAACTTGAATACTAATTCTCACCAAGTACCAATTGAACCCTTTAATGTGTGGAAGAGTACCTTCAAATCCAAGGAGGAAAATTTTGAATCTTTGGTCATGGTTTTGAAGTTGATAAATTCCCATGCAATATTCATGTGGTTGATGGGCGAGATCTTGTGGTCCTTCACCAAATATTTCATGGTATTTTACATGGATGACATCTTTATCTTCATCCAGAGCTGGGAAGAGCACATACGCCATATTCAACATGTCCGCCAAACCCCTTGACAATGCAAATTGTGTGCCAATTTGGAGAAATACACCTTTGGTATGGCCCAAGTTCAATATTTGGGGTACATCATTGGTGAGAGGGGTGTGCATGTGGACCCAGCCAAGATACAAGTTATTTAGGATTGGCCAAGCCCCACTACTCTATTAGAGCTTCGCATCTTTCTGGGTCTTACTAATTTCTATCACAACTTTTTGTTGGGATTCTCTCATATCACTTGGTCTTTGAGTCAAGTCACCAAGGGTGGAGAGAAAGAAAAGTTATTTTGTTATGAATCTCAATAGAATAAATTTGTTGATTTGAAGCATCACCTCTTCTCTGCACCAGTGCTCGCATTACTAGACTTGTAATAACCATTTGAAATTGAGATAAAAGCCTTTGACTATGTTTGGTGCAGTTCTTACCTAATAGGGGCATCCGATGGCATATCAAAATGAGATGCTTTTACATACAATATGAAAGTATCCCAACTATGACAAGGAGATGTATTCCATTATGTAGGCCTACCGAAAATGGAAGCATTACATTCTGGGGAAGGAAACAGTTATCCACATAGACCATAGACCCTTGTAGTTCATACAAATATAAGGAAAGTTGCAGAATGATCACCATCATAAGTGGTCAACATATTTGCAACAGTTCCATTTGAACATTAAGTACAAGAAGGTTAGCACCAATAATGTTGCAGACTGCCTCAGCATACTGCTAGTTGTGGTGTTGACCACTGTACTCGACTCTCGTTGACACAAGACTTCAAGTTGACCACATCTTTACAAGATTGATCCAAAATCAAACACCACATACCAAATTCTAATGGAAGGTAGGAAAGTTCTAGGTTTTCACCCCCTTGACACACTATTATGCCACCTAGGACACCTTTTTGTTTCTTTAAGTGAGTGTACCAATATTATTTGGTAGGCACACTACAGTTGAGTTGCTAGACATTTTGGGGTAGAGAAGACAATGGAAGTGTTGCAGAAGTATTTTTATTGGTAGAACCTTCAACATGATGTTGGGAAGTACATCAAATCATGCACTGTCTGCGTCATTGCCAAACCTATAATTAAGAAGCAAGTCTTGTATACTCCTCTGGCTACTCCTATCCAACCTTGGGAATCCATCTCTATGAATTACATGTCGGGCCTTCCTTCTATCAAGCATGGAAATGATTGTGTTTTCGTGGTTGTCGACACATTATCTAAGATGGACATTCTAGTGGCCTGAAAGAAGAGTATCACAATAGAAGCCACTGGCAAAATCTTCTTTGAATGCGTATGGGTACACTTTGGGATCTCACAGTCCATTATATCATATTGGGACAATCAGTTCCTAAGTGCATTCTAGTCAAGCCTCTGGTCGTTGTTGGATACCTAGGTCAATAAGTCCACGACTTTTCACCCCCAAATTGATAGCCAAACAGAGTTTGTCAATTTTATTATTGTGCACATCCTATGCATGTACAACTCAAAGCACCCATGCACATGGGATGAGAGCCTCCCCTATGTCCAACACAGTTACAACAAGGCTCTCCACAACTAAACTTGCCACAAAACCTTTCAGGTGGGACTGGGAGTCTAGCCATTATGTCCGATTGATGTTGCCATACCATTTGGAGCCACTCAATAAGATTTAGCTCATGTCTAGTCTGAAGCTGACAGGGCTAAAAAATTCATTGAGTGGATTTTTCACATATGCTAGTAGGTCCATGACATATTGGACAGAGAAAATGCTAAGTAAAAGAAACATCATGATCAACATCAGGTGTGACATAAGTTCCAGGTGGGCGACAAAGCTTGGTTACATTTGCAGAAGGAGCACCTCAGTGGTACCCACCACAAGATTCACCTGCTCCGATATGGGCCTTACACCATCACTAAGGTTGTGGGGGGAAATGTTTTCGAGCTCAACATTGCACTATTATGTAATAGCCTTGGTGAAAATTCATGTAATAAAAGTTAATAATGATAAAATAAGACCACGATTAAGGGACACTTATTCCAAGCTGAATGTTTGGAAAATATATCCCAATGGGCATAACTAGATGTGTTTTTGGCTAAGGAAATTGGCAGAGGCTAAGGAAAAGGCATTAAAAGGAAAGAAGATATTTTTGGAACATTTATTTATGAAAATAAAGGAAATTAGGAGAAAATTAAGGTGAAAGGTCACAAGTTGCATGTGAGGAGGGAAATTGAAGGGAAATAATGGAAAATGAAGAAAATAGAGGCCTCGTTAGTAAAAATTCCTCTGAGGATTAGTTGGTAACATTTTTTCAATTCAAGTTCAGAGCTCTCTCATTATTCTCTCTCTCCCTCTCACTTTTGGTCACTTAGAGTTTTCTTGGAGCACTCTAGCTTTGGACACAGACAACAAAAAGCAAGCAAAGGGAAGGGAAGGAAAGAAAGGATCAACAAAGGAAATTAGGATCAAGAAAGCTCAGTAGGAATACTTGCAGGTAACCTTTTGCATGTGTGATTTCCTAGCTGGTTTGGACATGCATGGATTTGTGTGTTGGTGTATGGTTCTTTTTCTGTCGGTGACGTGGTATTATGGGGTTTTGATAGTGGCTTTTAGTGTAGCCTTGCCTTTTTTTGGATGTCATGGTATGTCGGGATGTTTATCTCAATTTTGAGCTTTGGTTTGTCGGATGGATTTAACAATGTGGGGTGGAGGTGATCTCAAGTTTCATTCCAAAAGGCCTAAGAATCCCTTGGTAGGTTTTGGAGGGATACATAGTAAAGCCTAGTGATCCAAGTTTGGATTGCGGTAAAGATTGAGAGAATGGTCTTGTTTTAGGGCCTAGTGATTAGGGATTCGATTGCAGTAAAGCTTGAGAGACAAGGAGATGAAAATTTCCTCAAGGATAGTGATGAATTTTGAATGGCATTCCAAGTTCAGTTTGGTTGTGATCAGAGCATCGGGTTTGGTGTGATCACGGTTAGTGAGGGTGGAGGTGGTTTAACCTCTAGATTCACTTGGTTGTTCTTAGATTGGTTGTTCTATGAGATCCCACATTCATGCTTGGAATATGGCATGGGGGTGACTGGCTAAAAGAGATATTTGGTTCAACCATGTCTATGGTCAGGTGGTACATGGAAGTCTCGAACCTGGTCAAATTTTTCTATAATTAATAAAATCTATTTTATCTTACTTTTGCTCTTGTTTATATGTGTATTTGATGGTTGTCATATCTCTAATATTTATATGGTTTAATGCTAGTTATAAGCATGGTTATATCATTGGTTCATGTCATGGTTATTTCATGTATTTACTTGTAAATGTTAAATGGATGGATGCAACACCTAATTGATGTTACAACGATTCAATGGAGAATTAGGTGATCCTTTTGGTTATGTTTCATAATTTCTTTCTTTCGTTAATGCTTTGTATTCAATGTTAGATCTATAGGTTTCATTGATTCCAAGTGTTTGACAAAATGTTTGTCCCGACTAGGGATGCTCAAGCCTAGTCTTGAGGTTAAATTTTGATTTGTTTATATTGTCATCATGTCTTTGATGGATTCTGGAGGTTGTAACAAGTTCAAGTCAGAGGTTTGGATTCTGAGCTAGAAAAGTGGCTCAAATCTTGGGGACACTAGCACAAGTCTACTGAAAAGAGTCCAGGGACACTGACACATAGGCCCATGAGAGTGACTTTGTCTTCTCGAAGCTTTCATTCCTATAGCATGAGAGTGACCAGGGGTTAAAAGGCTTAAAAAATCAGTGGGACTTAGGGACAGGATGTATGAGTGGATGACATGTCTCAAGAGGGTGTTTTTGTTGATGTGGATGGGTTTGTTTAAGGTGTTCCATCGATCCATTTCCTTAAGGTAGCCAAGGAGGCTGAATCCCTTATAGTTACTTCTCTCATCGCTTGTTTACCTCGACTAGTCGGTTTCTTGGGTGGACCTGGGAGGAGGGGGTGTTACAAATTGGTATCGGAGTGTGGTTGTGATTTCCTTGGGTGAATGTGTTGGTCATGCATGCATGTCAGTTTCATGTGTGTACCTTACACTTGCATTCCATGTGCTTGTTACATTGCATCACGTTGATCATGATTGTAGTAAGGGTATCATGAGGAACTTGATGTTGATTTTGTGGAATGCAATGCCAGAAGTATATGATGGGTTACATGATTATATGCAGCTTGATTACATCCTTGCATGTTGGGTTTCATTCTTGTATGTTTGATTATATGTACAATTCTTGTAGGTTTGTTACAAGAATTAATTGTCTATGCTTGACTACATGTGTTTATGTGTATGTATAGTTGATTAGGCATTACTTATGCATGTTGACAGTTGCATGTGGAAATGTGTATAATGGAGTAAAGGTTCTTGTCATGCATGAGGTCATAACATGCATTATTGATATGGCCTTGCATTGATGACCAGATGCTAGCTAGAATGATGTTTATGTGTTGATGCACTTATTCAATATATGTATATATGTTGTCATGTTTATGCTATACATGTATCACGCTTATTTGACACTCTTGTAGACAAGGTATCCTCCCAAATTTATGCTAAGGTATGTTGGTTTATTGTGATTTGGTTTAGCTGACATAGTATGCCTTGTAGGAAAGAGATCAGATGGATACCAAGGTGGTAGACTACATAGAATCTCCATATGCATCAGATGGGAAACATGGTGTGGGACACTCTTCTAATTTGGCAAACACATTGAGAAGCCTGAAGGAATAAATAAGGAGTTACAAAGAAGCTAATGAAAAAATCATGTAGGCATAGAGAAATAGACAAAAGTGAATGTGATACTACTTCAGAGTTTTTCAGATTTGCAGTGACAGAGACCACTTCAGATTCACCATGGACAGGAGGAAAAGAATAATGGGGCATAAGGCAGTAGGCCTCCTATTATACACAGGTCAAATAGATATGACACGATCAAAGATTGTAGGTTATTGGATACTATAGATAGGACAGGTGATAGACATAGGTATTATTCTAGTTCTAGTTTAGATAGGCATCACGATCATCATCATTATCATCCTTACAGGAGGAGTAATAGGGGATAATTTCCTGATGAGTTTAAGAAAGAAAAACCACCTACATTTGATGGAGATACGAATAAATCACAAGATGCAGAGGAGTGGTTTCTTGGTATGACGAAATTATTCCACTTGCATGATTATTCAAAAAACATGAAAGCAAAGATAGCCACTTTTAGTTTCAAAGGTAAAGAAAATATTTGGTGTGAAGACTTGAAGAATTTCAAAGGTAAGCATGAGGAGGATTTGACTTGTCATGCATTTCAAGGTTCTTCAAGAAGAAGTACTTGTCGGAGAGGTACTATGATGACACGGCTAAGGATTTTTATGAGTTGCAGTTGGGTTCTATGACACATGATGAGTATACTAGAAGGTTTTTAGAGCTATTGAGGTATGTTCCTTACCTCAAGGAGGACAAGGCCAAGGTTTATATATTCATCAATGGATTTCCAGTATCATACAAAGACCAAATTGAGTTCATGAGCCTAGATCATTGGAGGAGGCCATCCGAAAGTTGAAACATTGTTATGAGCAGCCGAAGCGCAAAGTTGAGCCTAAGCATGACTTGAAAAGAAATGAGAAATCTAAAGGGAAATGACCACCAAAGAGAGGAAGACCTCAAGATTTAAATGATGAAGAAAATGTAGTTCCTTACAAGAGGTTCAATACAACTAAGAAGGGACATGGAGTGCAGCAAGATAGAGGTGGTGGTAGGGAACCATTGCAGTGTTGGATATGTGGAAAGCATCATTGTAAGAGGGATTGTCTACAATATCAAAGTGGTGGTAGACCCCATATCAATAGTGCTTAGGAGGCACATATAGATGGTGATGTTGGTCATAGCATTCCTCAGATCTATGAAATTGTGGACAATAGGTAGGTGAATCATCAGGCATCAATCATTAAGATGGACGGTAAGCTTTGGGATCAAGTTTTTTACATTTTGATTGATCCTGGATCTAGCTATAGTTATATTAATCCTGACCTAGTGGATAAGTGTGGTTTGAGAAAAGGAGTGCATGCATAATTTTGGTTGGTATAGTTGGCTACAGGTACGAAGAAGGGAGTTCACCATTGGGTGAGAACTTGTTCATTTGAGCTAAATGGTATGCCTACATTAGCACATTTGAATGTATTGCCATTGGGATTGTATAGTATGCTTTTGGATATGGATTGGCTATACCTTCACAGAACCAAAGTGGATTGCTTCTAAAATTCCATTGGGTGTGTGGATGATAGTGGGTAAAATATAGCTTTGCAGGGGAAGAAGAAGCCTACATTAGTGAGGATGGTTACTGCTATGCAGGCTAAGAATAGTTGTAGAAAAGGTTGTGTGATGTTTTCAGTACACATTTATAGTGACAAGGTTAAGGAGGTTGAGGATGCAGATGTGTTAAGAAGTTGCCTAGTTTTGTAGCAGTTTCAGGATGTATTTCTTGAGGAAATTACAAAGTTGCCACCTCACAAGGAGGTAGAATTTTCTATTGAGTTGGTGCCAGGGTAGCTCCAGCATCAAAAGAACCTTACAGGATGAGTACACCTAAGTTGGTAGAGTTGAAGTTGCAGCTAAAGGAAATGTTGGGAAAATAATACATTACACCTAGTGTATCACCTTGGGGTGCACCAATGTTGTTCGTAAATAAGAAGGATGGTACTCTTAGATTGTGCACTGACTAAGGCATCTGAATAAGGTAACGATCAAGAACAGGTACACATTACCGAGGATTGATGACTTGTTTGATTAGTTAAAGGGAGCAACAATGTTCTCTAAGATCGACATGAGATTGGGATACCATCAGGTACACATCAAGGAAGAGGATATCTTCAAGACTATGTTCAGGACCAAGTATGGGCATTATTAGTTTGTTTTTTTCCATTTAGTTTGACTAATGCTATAGTTAAATTTATGTGTTTGATGAATACTGTGTTGCAACCTTATTTAGAAAAGTTGGTTATTGTATTCATTGATGACATAATAATATATTCTAAGTTCAATGAGGAATAACATGTCAAGCATTTAGTAGCAGTGTTGAAATTTTTGAGAGAGGATCAGCTATATTCTAAACTAGTAAGTGAAGCTTATTTCAAATTAAGGTACATTATTTGGGGCATACTATCTCCAAGGATGGGATAGCAGTGGATCCAGAAAAGATAAGGGCTATCATGGAGTGGGCAGCTCCTAAGAATGTGGATTAGGTAAGATCATTTATGGGATTGGTAGGTTACTATAGGAGGTTCATTAGGAACTTCTAATGCATTGCATATCGTATTGCATCATTGCAACAGAAAGGTAAGATGTTCAAATGAATAGAGGAGTGTGAGGCTAGTTTTGAGCAGCTTCAGCAGTTATTGACACATGAACCAGTGCTAAAGATTGCCGATTCGGACAAGGAGTTTGTAGTGTGTACAAATGATTGAGGGATGAGACTTGGAGTTCTCATGCAAGAAGGACAAGTAGTGTGCTAGAGTCATAGAAAATGAATGAGCATGAATAGAACTATCCAATGCGTGATCTTGAGCTAGTCGTGATTCTACATGCATTAAAGATGTGGAGGCACTATCTTCTTGGCACGAGGTTTACATTGATGAGTGATCACATTAGGTTGAGGTATTTGTTTGACCAACCAAATCTAAATGCCAAGCAAGATAGATGGTTGGCTACCATGAGTAAGTTCGAATTTGAGATCAGATACATCAAAGGGAAGGAGAACCGGGTTTCATATGCTATTAGAAGGAAGGTACAGGTAAATCATATAGCATCTATGAGATCTTATGGGATAGAGTTATAGGATAGGATCTTGTAGGCAAGAGAACGGGATGAAAAATACATGGAGATCATGCACAGGGTACAAGAAATCATAGGTACAAGTATAGCTATAGGTGTAGGTACAAGTATAGGTGATCGGGATGAAGACTATCATCTCACAGTAGATGGTTTGGTGAGGTTTAGAGAGAAGATCTATGTGCCAAATTGCACTGAGCTCAAGAAGATTATCTTGAGGGAGTTTCACGCCAAGCCACACTCAAGTCATCCAAGATATCAAAAGACATTGATTATGGTGAAGAAGTTATACTATTGGCTGAATTTGAAGAAGGAAGTGTCAGATTTTGCGGCTAGATGTTTAGATTGTCAGCAAGTAAAGGCGAAATGTAATCATCCAAGTGGGTTACTATAGCTAATAGCAATTTTGAAATGGAAATGGGAGGTCATTTCCATGGATTTCATTACAGGTCTTCTGAGGATAGTGAAGCAACATGATTCTATTATGGTCATGGTTGACATGTTGAGGAAGGTAGCTCACTTCATTCCATTCAAGACTACATATCAGCCAGTGAGGTAGAACAGGTGTTCATCAGAGACATAGTGAGATTGAATGGTGTTCCAAAGTAGATTGTGTCAAACAGGGATGCAAAGTTCACTTAAAAGTTTTAGAATGAGTTGTTTGCAGGCTTGGGCACAAAATTTTATCATCTACAAACAAATGGATAGACAAAGAGGGTCAATAGGATCTTGGAGGATATGTTGAGGATGTACGTGATGCACTAATAGAGGAAATGGGAGGAGTATCTTCCATAAGTTTAGTTCACATACAACAATGGTTATCAAGAGTTATTGAGGATGACTCCTTTCAAGGCATTGTATGGACGAAGTTGTAACACTCCCATCAGTTGGAGTGTTCCAGTCAACATGGTACTTATTGGAATGGATATGTTGGAAAACATGGAGCAGGAAATGTAGGTTATAAAGAAGAATCTAAAGGCATCATAGGATAGAAAAAAGAGTTATGTGGATCAACACAAGGTATTCAAAGAGTTTCAAGTTGGGGAGCATGTGTATTTATGCATCAAGACCAAGAAAATCTCTTTGAGGATTGGATCTTGTGCAAAGTTGGCAGCACAGTAGTGTGGGCCTTTCAAGATCCTTGAGAGGATTGGACTGGTGGCATATCGACTTGCACAACCTCCAATAGTGAAATTCCATGATGTTTTCCATCTTTCATTGCTTAAGAAGTATATAAAGGATGTTGATCATGTTATTTATTGGTATGTATTGTAGATTGAACAAGAAGAAGAGTTCCAACCGGAGCCTATTGCATATTGCAGTGGAAACATCTCATGCTCAGGAACATAGCCATAGAGCAAGTTAAAGTGTAGTGGAAGCACTTTGGGCCTGAAGAAGCTACATGGGAGATGGCAGATCATATGGGGGTCATTTATCCCTTATTGTTTGTCGATTGAGGCAAAGCAATTTTGGTTTGATGTTGGTATATGTTTGGCATATGTTTCGCTGATGTTTTGGTATATGTACGTATATGTATATGGATGTAAATACCGCCATGGGGTAAGTTATAAAGCTCCAATAATAAATATGGGTATCATGTTATTATGTTTGTTACCTTGTCATGTTGTCATGATGTTTTTATTTTGAGCAGGTCTTTCATTGTAAATATTGCAACGAGCTAAGTTATAAATCTCCCTGGGTAGCATGTTTGCTTTTCAGTAGTTTTCTGAGGTCTTGGTGTGGTTCACACCGAGGAAATTTTTCCCCAAGGGGGGAGGGTTCTGTAACAACCCTAGTGAAAATTCATGTAATAAAAGTCAATAAAAGAAAAATAAGACCACATTTAAGGGACACTTATTCCAAGTTGAATATTTGGCAAAGATATCCTAGTGGGCATCATTGGATATGTTTTTGGCTAAGGAAATTAGCAAAGGCTAAGGCTAATGCATTACAAGGAAAAAAGAC
The DNA here is from genome assembly GCA_000404065.3 of Pinus taeda. NCBI lineage: Eukaryota > Viridiplantae > Streptophyta > Pinopsida > Pinales > Pinaceae > Pinus > Pinus taeda. The sequence goes on along the minus strand of APFE031595975.1, from coordinate 150,394 downwards.
ATTTTTGGCACATTTATTTATGAAAATAAAGGAAATTACGAGAAAAGTAAGGGGAAAGGTCACAGGTTGCATGTGAGGAGGAAATTAAAGGAAAATAATGGAAAATGAAGAAAATAGAGGCCTCAATAATAAAAATGCTTCTGAGGATCAATTGATAACATTTTTTCAATTCAAGTTTGGAGCTCTCTCTCTCTCTCTCTCTCTCTCTCTCTCTCTCTCACTCTTGGTCACTTAGATTTTTCTTGGATCACTCTAGCTTTGGAGCAAGAAAGGAAAAAGAAAGAAAAGGGAAAGGAAGGAAAGAAAGTATCAAGGAAGGAAAGTAGGATCAAGCAACTTCAACAAGAATATTTGCAGGTAACCTTTTGCATGTGTTATTTCCTAGCTGGTTTGGACATGCATGAATTTTCATGTTGGTTTATAGTTCTCTTAATATCGGTGGCATGCTATTGTCCGGTTATGACAGTGGATTTCATCCTAGCCTTGCCTTTTTCCAAATGCCATGGTATGTTGGAATTTTTATCTCTATTTTGAGGTTTGGTTTTCCATATGGATTTCAAAATCTGAGGTGGATGGTCTCAAGTTTCATTTCCAAAGGCCTAGGAATCCCTTGATTGGTTTTTATGGGATACACAGTAAATCTTGAGGGAGAAGTCTCAGTTTAGGGCGTATTGATCTGGGTTTGGATTGCGGTAAAGCTTGAGAGACTGGTCTCGGTTTAGGGATTAGTGATGAGCTGGTGTGATCATGGTTGGTGAGGGTGGAGGTGGTTTAACCTCTAGATTCCCTTCGTTGTTCTTGGATTGGTTGTTCTATGAGATCCCACATTCATGCTTGGAATATGGCACATGGATGATTGGATGAAAGAGAGATTTGGTTCAACCATGTCTATGGTTGGGTGGTACGTGGAAGTACCGAACTTGTTTAGATTTTCCAATTATTAATAAAAGCTAAGTTATATTAATTTTGAAGTTGTTTATATGTGGATTTGATGGAATTCATATCTCTGATATTTATATGGTTTAATGCTAGTTATAAGCATGGTTATGTGACCGGTTCATGTCATGGTTATTTCGTGTATTTACTTGTAACTATTAAATGGATGAATGCAAGACCTAATTGATGTTATAACACTTCAATGGAGAAGGAGGTGATCCATTTTGTTATGTTTCATAAGTTCTTTCAGTCATTCATGCTATGTCTTGTATCCTAGACTTATAGGTTGCATTGATGCCAAATGTTTGACAGAATTTCAGTCCGGGTTGCAGATGCTCAGGTGTAGTCTTGAGGTTAAATTTGGATTTTTTTATATTGTCATCATTTCTTTGATGAGCTCTAGAGGTTTTAACAAGTTATGGGCAGAGGCCAAGATTCACAGCTAGAAAAGTGGCTCAAATCTTGGGAATGCTAGCATAGCTCTACTAAAAAGAGTTCAGGGACGCTGACACATAGGCTTGTGAGAGTGAATTTAGCTTATGGACATTGTCATGACTATAGCATGAGAGTGACTAGGGGTCAAAAGGCTTAAAACAACAATGGGACTCAGGGACAAGATGTCTAAGTGACTAACATGTCTCCTGAGGGTGTTTTTGTTGATGAGGATGGGTTTGTTTAAGGTGTTTCGTCGATTCCATTTTCCTAAGGTCATCAAGGAGGTTGAATCCCTTATAGTGACCTCTCCCATCGCATGTTTACCATAGCTATTCAGTTTCTTGGGTGGACCTGAGAAGAGGGGACCTTACACGTTCATTAGCCTACACCCAATATTCAATGTGAACCGATTGCGGCCATACTTTCCCCCATTGTTGAACACAGCCAACATTGATGAGAAGATAACACCAATAAATATTATCCAAAGTTGTACCATACATGCCACAATTGATAGGATCATGGAAACACATATCAAGAACACTTTGTAGTAGAGGATCCATCTGTATCGAGTTTTCAAAGCAAGACAAATCCTTCACCAAGGCAAGTGGCTCACTAGGGACTAGGTTCAATAGAAATTTCCTCACCTCATGGAGGCTCTACATGTAATGGGAACCATTTGTTCCTAAGGGGAGGGGGGAGTGAATGACCCATGTGAATACCAGTGGCCACCTACCTATTCCACCTAGACCTCCAGTCGGTTTCATTAATTTCCTTGATTATGGTAACATTTGTTATTTCTAGCAATTTTTCAGGTCCTAAACTTCCGGACTTGTTTTGACCCCCTAAATAACATTTTTTTGGGGTCTTTTGCAAGCCCATATCCATATTCAAGGGCCTTCTACAAACCTTATAGTACTTAGAGAGATATTTCTAACAAGGCATCATGCTTTCCAAACAGAGATCATATGACCACGGTACGGCCCCAAGAAGTTGCCTACCCAACTAACCCCAATGGGGCCCACAAAATATTGGTGTTCCATCTCCTAGGGTTAGTGTTTTGGTTGTTTATGGTTTCCCTTTGTTGTGTAATAATAAAAAAGTCCCTTTCGCCTTATTGTAACACAATTTAGAGGCATGTAGCCTCTACGTCTCTTCTCATAGATAAGCTACCATCATCTGAGCTAGTTTATTTATATTCTATATGTAAGCATATTTTAGTTCTTTGATATTAATGAAATGAAGATTTATTCCTGCATAAGTCTAGATCATACATGGGGGTTTCTTTCTGAGTATATCCATAATTATCTCCTCCACTTCTTTAAGCAATATTTTCCTCATCTATTCTTAAGTAATTATGTTCAGAATATGAGTAGTAATTTTCCTTATGGCTTGATTCTTGTCCCCTATGGGTTCTGCCAACAAATTTTGAAAGTAGCAATGCAGTTGTTGGGTTATATTTTTGTGTTCCTCCAAGTTTTATTTTGACTAGTTTTTAGGCTATTGATTCTATATCTATGTCTATGTTGTACATGGATTCATGAAAATAAGTGTACTTCTCTCTCCTTCCTTTAAACATTGAACTTTGGACTTTCGTCTCCATATGATCTCTTCTTCTTGCAACCTTTCCTCCAACTGCATTTGTGTATTTGTTTCCTTTCTTGTTAAATCCTTGGTTCTTCCTTTTTCCATGATTTCTTATTGGATTATCTCCAATTATTGCTCTAACCTCATTCTATTTTCATGTATATTGCCAAATTCATATATATTCCATTCCTTAAGATTTTTCCTTAAATCTTTTGAGTTTCTATTGAAATTTATACATAAAGTTTCCTTCTATCATATCTGCCTCTCTCCACCATTTTTCAGTATTTCTCTTGAAGGCAAGTTGTCTCATAAAAAATATTCAAAAAGAAAAGGTTTCTTTTTTGGAGTCTTAGCCTAGTCCATTAACAAATGTATGGCTCAATCGTTTGAGCCATAGCAGGGAAGAATAGTGGCGTGGAGACTTAATATAGATAGGAGAAGGCTTTCTAATATTACATACCTATCCAAACTTGACACAACTTAAGTAGTTCCCCCTCTTCTATTATTCCAGGTGAAGATGCCTTATTAGTTTCAGGTCTACCAATTTCGAGGATTGTAAGAATTCCATGAATAGTTGGAAATATTAATCTAATTTCCTAGTACCACCATTTTTTCATGAAGATATTTAATCATGTTGAAATATCTTCCAATAATCCAATGCTAGTCTTTAACAATCTTCTCTATGTTATGAAGGTTGTCTGTGAAGGGCATTTTCTCTCTAGGAGAAGTGGGGCCATAAACATTGCCGATGTAACCATTTTTTGTCGATCCTAATGGTTGGAATTGGGTTATAATGGTATGTTGGGTGGAAATGAAATTTTACAAAGTTATGTTATTGGGGTTCCGCAACATGGTTATGCCTCCAAAATCTCCTACGTCATCATTGGCTATGGCTTGGTAGTTTTTCCAAATAGATTTAGATATGTTTTGCTGAGTATTAAAAAAAAAATGGTTTCTGGAAGCATGAAAATATCAATATTTTCTTTTCTTTTTTTATTTTCTTTTTTAGGAGTCTCTGTTTAGATTTTCCATTGAGATCCCTTATGTTAAATGATATTATTTTCATTGGGGTTGTGTTTGGGAGGGAAAAAATTTCTTTGTCATTGGTCCAACCCTTCCAAAATTTACTAGATAGTCCCCCATTTCGTGTATTAACTACTTGTTACTTTTTCAACCCTTTTTTTTTTCCATCCCGCACTCCCTTTGTATGGTATTTTATTATATTAATTTTAACCCCTAAAGAGGAAGGGTAGGGTTTTGTGTTGTTACTTTAAGGTTGTTTGATTTCCTTCCTTTGATTATTAAAGTAGACTATTGCTATTAGTTGCACTTGTTCTTCTAGTATATTGGTTGGATCATTCGTTTTCCATTCCTATACTATTTTTGGACATCAACGATATTCAATTCTAGGTCTTCTAATTCTTCATTTTCTGTTTCTTCTCACTTTTCCCCAGTCATATGCACATCCTCCACGACGTTTTTTATTTTTATTTTGGCCATGTTTCTCGTTTCTCAGCTTATTCTTGTTCTTGGTTGTTTTCCAAACCAAGCTCTTGTATCTTCATTTCATCTTGGGTTTTTCTTGGTATTGATGCATTTCTTATTTTGTTTGAAGGACCAAGTATTTGTTGTTATTTGCCTCCTTCAATGTGGAATGATTCACGACTCCTTTTCTTGATGCCTTCTTCCTGCTAGTCACTTCCGTGAATCCTTCCTAATCTCCCTATTACTCAGCTTGCATTGTCTTCAATATTTGATTATGAGGGAATTCCTTGAATAAATGTCTATATTCATGAAATTTTCAATAGTGGAATGGAAATTTCTCACATCCTATGGGTTACTCACATATATCATCATGATATTTAATGTTGATACTTGTTGGAAGAGCTTTATTTAGGTTTAAATATATGCACAATTTGGCATATGGTGTATACTGGCCTAGTCTGGTGGTATTTGATAGCATGAAAAAGGAGCCAATGGTGTTTCCTATGCTCTCTAGAATGTTAGGTTCCAAGAAATCCTATGGAAATGAGTATAGGCGCAAACATATACTGGCTAAGTTGAAATCCTCCTTATTAGGGTTGAATCTTTCAATCGAGGGTTTCATGTATAGCCCTATAAATCTGAGAAAGTAAGGCCCTCCTTGGAATATTTTGTCCTTATCTTCAACATTATTGAAGATAGCTGTGAAAAATCCCTTCGAGCACAATTTTAGCTCTATATCCCTTTGATTTGGTAGCTTTTTCAAATCTAGGCTAGAAGAATTCTTTCAGATGCATATGCCCATAAATTTACAGATTAATTTTTGGCCTTTAATGTTTTGTATTTCCCCCCTATTTTGTCTAATATTATTTCATAAATTGGGGCTTTTTTTATTTTTGGTAGGTAGACACCTATGTTTCTCGGTAGCTTGACCTGATGATTTTTTGGGTTGGCTTTAATTTTCCCCTCCTCCCCTACTCCTTATCCATTGGTGGGGGTTGTTGATTGGTTCTTGTCAAAGTATTGTTGTTGTTTTCATGCTTAGGTTTTATTCCCATAATAATGCTACTGAAGGAGGGACTGCTACCCCCCCCCCCCCCAAACCATGGCGACATCATCTGCACTCAACAATGGTGATTTTTCGAAGAAAAACCCTTGGAGGAGGTTGTGGGTTTAAATCTTTGCCCCAATTCTTCTAATCACTCTCCCGCATTCATCCTAGGAAATTTTCAATTGTTTCTACAATGCATGATAACTTTAATTTATTTTGGAAGTATATGAACGATTTAAAGATATTCACCATTGTGCAACTATCCTCCTAATTGATTCATGTTAAGTTAAGATGTTCCAACGCATTATTAAAGTTTTGAACTTTTCATAGTGGGGTGCCTTTGGGGTAATAAACACCCATATAAATTAAATGAAGATGAATGTATGAAACCTTATTTGTTGGAAGTGACCCATTAACCTTAAGCATGTTATGCAAATGAGGTGTTATTGACCAATAAAGTATTAATATTGTTGATAATTTTTGTTATTTTATTTTATTTTATTTTTTGTTATTATTTTCCTGATAATTTAGGATAGCAAGTAGATTGAATTGCATCGCAATATTTTTTTTCATAAGTCAAGGTGATTCTATTAATAAGAAATATAACAATAATAATTACATTTTCTCAAAAACCTACCCGCCTCAATCTTACTAGATTTATTTTCCAGTAGCTAGATCCCCAACTAAATAGCTAATTGCCAAAAAAATCTATGTAGCCAAAACTTAAAGGGCCAAACATAACAGAAGAATTCAAAATCAAAATACATCTAACAACCATTAATCATTAAAAGATTTGATTGAAGCAAGTTGATTTGAATGCCCTCTTTTCATGTATGCACAATTTCCCTCTTTGAATGTTGGCCTAGTGGTCTTGCATCTGCCATTGGTTATGTTGGAGGTTGTTCATGAAACTAATAGTCACATTTTGATCCTTATGTCGATCCCCATTGAGTTGTTCCAAAAGAAGATTTACATGAAAAAGCTAATTATCAAGAGTCTCTAGAGAAGGGGCCTCAACCACACTTCCTGGTGGCTGGGGTGGTTGGGAATCAACTGCCTTGACATGGCCATGGTATCTCAACCTATGGATGTCGAGTTGGTCATGTTCCCCCATCCCCCTTTTCACTTGCCCATGGTGGCATGACATACCAACCTGACTAACAACCAAACTAGCCCATCTTATAACCTTTTCATGGTTAGTCCCTTGAATAGTAGTAGCAACAGAGCCACAAGCCCACAAGACAGGTATTCACATAGAAATAATATATGTTGGAAGTGGTCTGGGACAATCAACTAGCACCAGAGGACAAGGATAAGCCCCTCCCCCACCAATACCACAGACCCCTAATGACCAACATCAACCAATAAACCACATGCACCTAAGATTTAAGCCAGGTTGCAAGCTTCGAACCCCTAGATTTGATCCCAGGTCTCTTAATTCAACACCAAATAGGTCCAAACACTAAATTTTCCTAGAATTGAGTAAATCCTCTCTCCCAAACACTCACAACTAATTTTCCTTAAGAAATACCACTCCTTGTATGGTTAGCCTAGGGGATGAATTTCCCCTACCTACTCTAGACAAACTTCCCACACCACTACCAGTGCACATAAAGCAAAAAAATCTTCCTCCACAAAAATAAAAATTTCACCAAAATTAACATATGAAAACCAGCATCCCCACAAGTAGAGGAAACCCCCAAAACTTCAAGAATTGAAAATGAAAATCAAACTATAAAATTAAGGCACCATACCTCTCGCCAAGCCAAAAAAGCTGGGGACAAGTTTGGCAGGCCAACCTGCTGCTACACTAGACCCCAAGATGTAGTTTTGCCTCACATACTCCATGTGGTGAATCTAGACTTAAGTCTATGATGCCAGGGTCCCAAATTTGTTTCCCATAAACCTATGTTTCTTCCAGTATGTCACCTCCAAAGCCATAGTTGGTTCCTCATCTCCTAACTTCTAATTTCTGAATAGAGAATTCCTCCCAAAGCTTGACCCCCTAATGTAAAGAAACATGCTTTCCTCCAAGGACCTTGCCACCCTCAAACTTGCGAAGCTCAAAATCAACCAACACAATAAACAACAATATGTTGCCTTCCTCCTCAAGCATCTACTCACCACAAATGTAATTAAATGTTGTGCAGGACTACATGAAAGCAGGGTGCCACGCCACCCCTTTTAGTTGAAACATTGAAAAAGAAGCATAAAAGTACACATCCATTCAAACACCATACCCATGCATCCTTACTTAAAATCATTTTTCTGTGAAGTCGTTCTTTATTTTTATCAATTCAGTAATAAAAAAACACTCATATTTAAATTCAACCCTAAACTTGAATCTCGAAAAGAAACAAGTGCTACATAGTAGCTAGTCCCTGTCGTTTAGTTTAAATATAGCTAAATTAAAATATATATTAATGTGAAATATGCTATTTTTATTATTAATTTGTATTATGTATCTGCCCATTGGCCATGAGATCGATCCTAACATTCATTAACTTTAGAATAAGTGTGAACTAAAGAGTTCAAAATTTATATTTATCTAAAATTATGAATATGTTATTTTTATTATTAATTTGTAATATAGACCTACCCATTGGCCATGAGATCGATCCTAACATTCATTAACTTTAGAATAAATGTGAACTAAAGAGTTGAACAATTATATTTATCTAAAATTATGATGATCATATATAATAATATATTTAGCAATTTTTAAATGAAACGTTAATCAAGACAAGAATGTAAGAGATCGGTTATATATTATGAAATTGGTTTAAAGATAGTAATTTGGGTGGTAGCTAGTGAGTTTAATTCTCATTTCATTTGGATTCTATTTTCTCATGAGTTTGTTAGGCCCATAAAATACATAATTTCATTAAAAGTAATATGAGAAATAATCAGGGATTAATTGATAAGGACCGACGCCATGGATCACAGGACCAGAGATCGAATCTCTCGAATTTCTGCTCAACTCGTCCATCCAGGGCATTCACAGTTGCAAAATGAAGGAGTACTCAAGCGCATCGATTGCAGATCGAAAGGCGGGGCGTCTGGATTCAAGGTGGTTGTCCTCAGAGCCTTAGGCGACATCGGACAACCCCTTTCCATGCTCATGAAAATGAATTTGTTGGTCTCAGTCAATACCCCGGGCGTCAATGCAGATATCAGCGATATGGACACCACCGCCGTTGTGCGTGGATTTGTGGGCAAAGAGCAGCTGGAAGCAGCATTGGTGGGAATGGATCTCGTGAACATCCCTGCAGGAATTCCACGGAAACCCGGGATGACTAGGGCGATGATCTGATCCTGTTTAAAAACCCCATATCCGCCATTGATCAATCAGATCGGGCTCCCAATAGACAGCTCGGCCATGATCTTGTAGGTCTGACATCCCCGATGGAAAATCGCCATGGCAGATCTGCTCTCGGAAGCACAAGAAGCCCTGGCATTGGGTCTAGGCACTTCATTGACTCTTTTCAGATCCAAATTTCTCAGCCTACAGGCAGAACCATCTTGCAATGGGTCAGTTCTTCAGATCTGGTGCTGGATCTCAAATTGGATCTAGAACGGCGGATCAGGATCCCCTCAGGCCTTCAGAGACTTCTCTTTCAAGGTAAACAACTTGAAGACCTTCTTCCCCTCTCTTCTTACAGCATTACTAGGAACAGATCTTTGGTGGTAACCCTTCGTTTGAGAGGAGGTGCAGCGGGACAGTCATCCTCTACTCGTCCCTTCTCATACAAAGATGCAGTACACTCTGAGATCCCCAAACCCTCAGAGACCCTTAAACCTAAGCCCTTTTTGGTTGATAAGATAGAAGAAGTTCCCTCTGTTGAACTCAACCATGAAGAACTCGCAACCCAACTTCAAGATTTTGCAGAAAGAGCCATTATTTGCAGATTCAATGGACTGTGGCCACAATCTCAGGATCTCTATGCATGGATCCATGCAAACTGGACTCATCATTGTAAGGTCAGTTTCTGTTCAAAAGGTTACTTCATTGTCTTATTTGATAATAGTAAGCATTACGAAAAGGCCTTAGAAGAAGGCCCTTGGTTCATGGGAATTGCGGGGCTCTTCTTGACTCCTTGGTTCCTAGATTTTGACCCAGCTACTGCAGTCATTACCAGGACCCCTATATGGATCAGGCTTCCAAACTTACCTGCCCACTTATGGCATACTCGCATCTACAGAGCTATAGGCAACACCTTGGGCAGTTTCATGATGGGAGACTACTGGTGGGAATCCAAAGGTCTCTACTCATATGCCAGAATATGTGTGGAGTTGGATTTGAGCAAAGGACTTCCAGACCAAATCAATCTCAAGATAAACGACTTTGTTTGGTCCCAGACACTGGATTACGAAAACACTTCATTCTGTTACCGCCATTGCCACCAATCAGGGCATTTGCAAAACACCTGCCCATCTCGCCCGGCAAAAAAGACAAAGGATAACCTCTCCAAGCCCAAGCCCAAACGATGGGCTCCTTGCTCTCCACCTCCAGTCATGGATTCTGATTCCTCCAGCTCTGAAAATGAAAGCAGCAATGCGGAAATGGATCCAGCCCCTCATCCTCTGGTCCCTTCCACCGATGATCCGGCGCTGAACTCCGACACGACTACCGCTCAGAAACGCGTCCATTTGACATCCTCAGATTCAGAAAAGGAGGGCTCCCCTGCAGAGAACCCCAATCTTCAAGTGACTATTGCTCATTCACCCCACGACAGTTGGGTCAAAGTCAAAAAAGGGAAAGGGAAAAAGATTCGTATTGAGGCTTCTACCCATTCGGGGTAGAAGTCAGTCTTCTTTTGCATCCAGCCATATGTTGTAGCTTCTTCCTTGTTTCACTTCTTTTCCGGAACCGAGGTTGATAGTCCTATCATTTCCGGTTGCTGGTTTTCTGTCTCTCTTGAATGTATCTTCTTGTACCATATTTTTTATTAATAGAATTAGTCCAATTCAGCAAAAAAAAATATGAGCAATAATCAAAAGAGAGATTAGTTTTGTTGAAAATATTATTGGGCCGAAACCATATTTGATCTTGAAGTAAGACCTAAAATTACTTTTTAATTACTTAAAAATTCATCTTCCTCATATAAAAAAGCTCTATAAATCATTAATAAATTATTTCAAATAACAAGATTTTCCGTGAATAATGATAACTCTATTAACTAAAATCTACAAATAACTACTTTCATTACTTATTAACAATTAAATATGATGATTTCCTTAAAAATAGGAAAGTATATCATTTTTAAAAATATCTTTTATATATATATAAGGTTAAAACAAAGATTATATAATTACTTCAATAAAACAAATAAGTGCTTTTATGTATATCATTTTGTTATTTATAAAAATGAAAGTATAATATTATGGATGAATAAAAAGATTAAAAAAAGTTAAAATTTTAATGAATAATATACAACATATATATATAATTTTTAAAATATATTTATTTTTTAAAAAATAAAAAATTGAAAATAAAAATAATTTATTTCAAATTAATGTTTTAAATATAAAAATTTATAAATTAAATGTAATTCATAATTTTAAAAAAATAATCAAACGACAAACTAAATAAAATCGAAATTCTAAATATGATCGGAATATGTTTTTTAGCCCATGAACATAGATTTGAACCATTCACTTGTGCAACCACGGAGGAATCACATTGAAAACCATAAGTTCCCTTGGCAAATTTATAATAAAAAGCAAAAACAACCTAATAGTACAAATTTTATATTCCTTTTTAAAAAAATAACATATCTTATTTGAACGCATAGTCAACCCGAAGATACAATGCAAACCCTAGCAACTACCCAAAATGGAGAGACCCAACTTTACGGCCCATGATTAAACTATATATATATATATATATAACGATGCTTAAAAAATTAAAATAAATAAATAAAATATATTTTTTAATTTATTTATTTTAATTAATTTATATATCTATATATATTGCGTTGGTTTTCTAAAATATGATTTTTAAAAGGTTCCAATTTTGAAGCAAAAAATGAATATGCTAGAAGATAATTTGAGGTTTGATTTTCAATTTTATAAATGGTAATATATTCAACAATTTCTAACAAGCTTTAATGTTACTGAAACTAAAAAAAAAAAAAAAAAAAAAAAAAATTATTATTACTAGTGTTTATTTCAAAGGTCAATTTTAATGTTTTTGTTTGGAATAATATTGCTTATCAAGATTATGATTTCAAATAAGTGTAAGTTTAACCCTAAAAAAAAAGAGTGATGTTGTGAGCAATATATTTGATTTGAGGGTAGATTTTAAGATTTTTGCTTGCAATCTTATAAGGATTTAATATGGTTGTAATTCTCTTCAAAAAATATGCTACTACTCTTTTATTTAGATGTTGATTTTGTTGTTTTTGATGAAAAAATATGAGCTTTTGAGCACGAAAGTTCTTGTTTAAGGGCATAGTTCTTGCTAACTTAGTAACTGTGTTTTTCAGCCCAAGACAATTTAGTTATAGTAGATAACCTTTGAGAAGAGGATGAGATCATTTCTTAGGAATGAGATATGACCTTTTTGAGGATTAGAAAATAGGAAACCTGCTTTGAGTATGGGGGATATATTCTTGCTAATCATTGCCTTGGAAAATAATTTTTCATTTGTATACATAATTTTATACAAACACTCTAATAACTTCTCCAACATTCTCTAAATGGGTAGAGGAGGTCATGGGTATGTCTAACTTCAAATGGTTACGAATGCCCATTGTTTGAGCTCTATGAATAATTGAGCCCTTTAGAATCTAGACTTGGAGGTATTTTCGTATCAAGAGCTAAAGAGGAATTGTCCTTGTAGAAGAACCTCACATCAAGAGGTGGTCACCTTATTTTAAATGCTATATTTATTGTGTGGAAATTTGAACCTTATATGTAATTTCCCCTTTATTACTATTGTTAAATTGAAGCATTAGTTTGGAATAAGAGTTACTCTTCATTGAGGTGTGGAGGTACACACATTTAACAGTTCTATTGTTTCTTGTATTGTATTTAATTGATTTTGAATTATTTAAATGAATTAGAGAGATTTTCAAATCAAGGAATCACCCTCCTAGCCGATTCATGCTAGGTTGTATAGTTACACTATTATGCCTTCTATTGTGTGCTAACTCTAAGCAAGGGCTTGAAATCTCCAAGCACATCAGCATATGCCTACTAGCCTTGGGAATGAATCCTTTAGAGCATGGGTTGGTCATTTACCTCAACGAGCAAAATTCCAAAGGACGAGAAAACATTCAAAAGGTAGATATTTATGATACTAACATGCCATTATCTATATCTATAGGCCTTATAATGTGTTTGAGAGGCTAAGGAATTTTTTTCTAGGGATAAAAGGAAATTGTAAAGCTTTTCAAAATGTTTATCAAGTCTCCCAATTTCTATCTAATTAAATTATTTTTTCAATTCTTTTTCACATAATGCATAAAATTATACTCAATTTTCATTTTAACTACCCTTTCACTCTATTTTTAAGTCTTTCTTGCATAATCCATATTAGTATGAATTTTTCTTCGATTTTTATTTTAATTGCCATTTAGGTATTTATTTTTCATTCCTAGCCATCTTAAAATTTCCTCACCGGAGTTCATTATAAACAATGAACACCTAATTTCTTGTTTGTGTTTTCTAAGTGGTGTGAGTCTTGATATGATTGTCTTCTTAACCTTTGACTCGAGACACCATGACCCAAGGACATCTAAACTATTAAAATCACCTGAGGATCACACTCGACTTAGGCCACACAAACCCTTAACATGGATGGATTTGTTCCCATGGAGTTTCAAACTGGTGACTTTCACATCATGTAGTATGCTTGACCTGCATAAAATATTAGAGTGAAAAATATGCCAGAAATACCACAAAAGATTACACAATGCGATGATAGAAATGGGAATATCAAATTAAGATTTGCAATAATATTGCTCACTTGCCTCTTCGAGGGGGCAACCTCCAATAGAGAAAATCTCAATTACACAAAAAAAGACAAAACTTTCCTTAATATCTTCGACATTATATAGTTTCATGAGACCCCAAAACCCTAACTACTCATGGTCCCTTGCATAATGCAGGTTAACCACTTTATCTATTAATTATGGCATGTTATAATTGATTGTGGTCCCTTTTTTATAATGTGGATCAACCACTTACAATGCTTACGATATTTATTTATTAAACTAACTAATCATTACTCTTACGAGACCATTTGGGCTTATTACATTAATAAATGGTTTAGGGTCGAACCCTAACATGCCCTCCCCCTTAAGAAATAGACTCGTTCTCAAGGCTAAAGCTATGGAAATTTCTAGAGAATATTTGTTCGTTCCCATGTTGCGTCTTCTAGGAAGGTGTCTTTCCATTAGATGAGGACTTCCTTGATAGTGTGGGTATGAAGATGTCATTCCCTTGAATCCAGGACCTATTTTGGTTGGAGATAAATAGAATCTTCCTTGTCCAACTTAGGAAGTTTGGTCTGAACCTTATAATTGTGCCCCACAACTTTTTTGAGACAAGAGATATGGAAGACCAGGTGGATTTTGAATGTGGTCGACAATGCCAATTTGTAGGCAAAAGAGCCAATATGTTGAACCACCTGATAAGGCCCATAAAATCTTGGAGGTAACTTTTGGAAGCCCTTGTCTTTGAGAGACATCTTCTTGTAAGGTTGGAATCAGAAAAGAATTCATCACCCTCTTGAAGATTCCTTTCTGAGTGATGTTGGTTAGCCTGTTGCTTCATCCAATTTACGCTAGATGGAGATTATCCTTCAGAAGAGAAAGAGTGGCAACTCGGTACTGAAGAAACTTATGCACTACCTACACTTTGCAAGATCCTAAGAGATGAGAAGTTGGCGAAGTTGGGAGTTGGCCATACACTACCTCATACAATGTCATTTTTGTTGCTTCAGGATAATTAGTATTATACCACCATTTTTCTAAAGGTAACCACTGCACAATATTGAAATAAGAATCTAGCCAACCCAAAATGTATTCTAATAAGAAGAAGTTTAGAAATAAATTAATCTGTAATTAGGGGCGTTAATCCCCAAATTAGTCAACCTCATCATCTCGCCAGAAATATTTACTGGTTACATGATTTATAATGTTGGGTTAACTGGTGTATTTTGTAACGTGAGGTTAACTTAGAAATTTGAATTTTGAATTTTCATTTGGTGGGTTATTTTTCTGCTCATTTTGACTTACCCAAGTGAACTTCAGTTGTCTATATTCCTTACTCTTATCCCTCCTTCGTGACCTTCCTCACGATCTCCTTGGTTGAATTTAGGACAACATTCCAAATCAAACCAAATCGGATGTGATTCCAGATTGGACCAGAAGGGATTGCAAGATGATGGCAGTCACCGATAAGAAACATTTAAATTTATTTGTAGAATGATGTTTTTTTTGTTTTATATATGCTTTTGTTTCGGATTATTGTGACATTTATCCAGGTTTGTTGAAGAAAACCACTGGAAAATCTTTATTTCATTGATTTTTTAATTTCCATTGTGCATTTTTTTTCTAACCAAGCTAGTTATATTTTATTGCAAACATATTTTAAGAATCATTTTATTTTATGCATAAATCATATCTGACACAAGGAGAAGCCAAATTGAAGATTACATTAATGGTTATATAGCATTTATATCATGCATACAAAAACTTATTGCTTTACCCACGGTTGGTTTCCAATTCAAAGATCTCATGTGTAACTTGGGTAGCTCATTTGGGCATATTGTCATTACCACAAATTGCATCATTTTATAGAATCAATCATGTTCAGTACAAAATATAATCCATTTCCACATAAATAATGGAATTCATTGCTTCTAGAAGTTGTGGAAGAAGCATTTTGAATTCTTGTCGAAGAAGATGCTACTCAAGAAATCGAAAGCCAAATGAAGCAATAATTAGTGATACAACAACAAAAGTCACAAATATTATCTAAAATTGCTAAAAATGATTCTTGGAGTGATGATGAAGTAGAGTCAAATGGTAATGATGTACAGATCCAACTTAATAATATAGGAAAACCTTATGATCTCTAATTTTTCTCATCTATACAATTCGTTAGGGACAAGGCTCCAATTTTTTATATTGTTGCTCTTCTTAAAGGACAAAAATATCTAGAAGAGGTCATTATCTGCAAAGTTATTGATGAGTTCCATATAGGAAATATAAGGTTGATATGTTTAGATCCTTGCAATAATGATCCAATTCTTTAAACTATTTATACCAATGGCACATGGGCATGTAGTATGGATGATGTTCTGCCTTTTCAAATGGCGTATGCAAATGAAAGTGGGAAGCTTATGTTGCACAATCCTTCATTGTCTAAAATAAAATCACAACAATATTTTAGAAATTTAGATGAATGCCACACAAAAATGTGCTTTGTAGTCATCAAACGAGGATATTTCATGAGATCCAGTTCGGATGTGACTCCATTATTGGGAGATGGTCATTTTATCAAGATTAGTGAAAAGAAATTCATTCAAATGGATGGAATTATGGTACGCAACACAAATCCATTTAATTGGGGATTGGGGATGAGGAATGGTGCACCTCATTTGGATATACAAATGTTGGAACTATCAATATGGTGAATTTTGTAAGGAAATTTGTGGTATACAATCATTTATGTTATGACATGGGATCTTGTCCATTGCTTGTGAATTAGGGAGGATAATTGCTCCACCCCATTCGGGGATGTAAATATATGATGAATTATGTATGACAATTTGTTGTATAATATCTAGGGTGAATCTCTTTTTATATGATATATATGGTTACATATAGTCATTATGTTACCAATGTTTTTCTTTTCCAATGGAATTTTTTTTATCATTGATATTTTAAAGTTTGAAATCAAATTATAGATTTGCTAGTCTATAGGAAGAACTTTGCAGGTAAGACATGTGCGAAGCTTTTACTATTTGTCAGGCTAAATAGTAGAACACACAAATTCCATTTGAAATCACTCTGAAATAATAAAGAAAGAGGGTATGGTGGGCATTTTTTGAGTTGTGTAAAATTGGCGTAAATACTGAAAATATGTAATTTTGTCAAATCAAGTGTGGGAAATAAACACAGATATTGAGTAATCTGAAAGAGGTTTTTTTCACAATTACATATTTATTTAGCTCCATAGGCTTATTTAAAATTAATGACGTATGTACAATCTGTAGCTGTCATTTTTGTAAGCTTGATTTTGTATATTTACACATTGTTCTTTACAAAACAATTCAAGAACATAGTCATTATAGCCCATATTAGAAAACTCGGTGTATAGTGAGGTGGAAAATAGTAGAACACACCATTTGCAACTAAAATCATTCTTAAAGAAGGAAGAATGAGGGTATGATGGGAATTTTTCTGAATTAGGTAAAACAAGGTTAAAATGGAGAAATTGTCATTTTGTCAAATCAATTACAAGAAAATGACACATAATTGGAGGAATGTGAAAGAGAATTTTGTCACAAAACATTTGTCTTCAACCCCATAGGATTATTTCCAATTAATGTCTTATATACAATCTTCAACGGGCATTTTTATAAGCCCAATTGTGTACATTTGCAATCTATTCTTGACAGAACAATTCAAGAACTTAAGTCATTATTTTTGAAATTTGACCAAGAGACTTATAAATTGTCCACAATTGTAAATAAATAATTCATATAAACATGATAAATCAATATTTCCCCGCATTTGTATGTTTATGGCTTGCATTTTACACCAAATGTCCATCATAGTAAAAATTGTTAAAAGTGCATTTTTCATACATCCATTGTGAGCATATGAGTGAAAGTTATAAATAATCAACATAGGAATGTTATTCCCAATATGTGTACCTATCCCATTCCCAAATCCACTTTACTATAATCATTTCATAACAGGGGCTAACTTGCGTTTTTATTAAACCAAGGGGGCATCGCATGAATACGAGACAACCTTGAGGTGTTTTTGCTCAACAACCACCCTTTTCACCCAAATTAAAAAACCATATGTATAGTGAAATGGGAAATAGTAGAACACATCATTTGAAACTCAAATCACTCAGAAAGAAGGAAGAATGAGGGTATGGCGGGCAATTTTATAAGCTCGGTAAAACAAGTTAAAAACTGAAAATTGGTCATTTTGTCAAATATTTTCCAAGAAACTGACACATAATTTGAGGAATTTGAAAGAGGTTTTTTCCAAAAATACATCTCTATTCATTCCCATAGGCTTATTTCTAATTAATGACATATGTGAAGTCTTCGACGGGCATTTTTTGAAGCCTAGTTTTGCACATTTGCACTATGTTCTTAACAAGATAATTCAAGAACATAAGTAACTAGTTTTGAATTTTGACTAAGAAACTTACAAATTGTATAGAAGTGTAAATAAATTATTCATTCAAATATGATCATGTAATATTCATGTGCATTCTTATTTTTATGGCTTGCATTTTACACCAAATGTCCATCATAATAAAAATTGATAAAATTGCACTTTTCATACATCCATTGTGAGCAGATGAGGGAACGCTGTAAAAAACCAATAGAGGAATGTTCTTTCCAAACCTTTTCCTATCCCATTCCCAAATCCATTTACTATAATAATTTCATGATAGATTTTGGCTTGCATTTTTATTAAACTAAGGGGATATCTCATGAATATGAGACAACCCTTAGGTGTTTTTGCTCAATAGGCACCCTTTTAACCCAAATTGAAAACATAGGTGTATAGTTAGGTGGAAAATAGTAGAACACACAATTTTCAATTGAAATCATGATGAAAGAATGAAGAATGAGGGTATGGCGGACATTTTTCTGTTATGGGAAAAACTGGTTTAAAAACTGAGAAATTGTCATTTTGTCAAATCGATTGCAAGAAACTAACACAAAATTTGAGGAATGTGAAAGAGGTTTTTGTCACAAATGAATATGTCTTCAACCCCATAGACTTATTTCCAATTGTTGAAATTTTTATAGTCTTCAACGAGCATTTTTCTAAACCCATTTTTGTACCTTTGCGCTATATTCTTGACATAACAATTCAACAATGTAAGTCACTAGTTTTGAATTTTGACCAAGAGAATTACAAATTGTGCACAAGTGTAAATGAATCATTCATTCAAATATGTATATGCAATATTTGTGTGCATTTGTATGTTTATGGCTTATATTTTAAACCAAATGTCCATCATAGTAAAAATTGTTAAAAGTGCACTTTTCATACATCCACTATGAGCAGATGAGGGAAGGTGTTAGGTCCCTATACTACTAGTGTAGCCCCTTATTGTTATTAGTGAAACCCCCTTATTGTATTTTTGTGTCCATGTAGTTCCCCATATTGTTATTATTGTGCCCCATAGAAGCCCACTATTTTTATTGTTGTGCCCTTACATTATTATTGTTATGTCGACTTTGATTATATTGTGACCCTTTAGACTCCTATATATAGAAAGAAGGTATTGTCATTTGTATCATCCAAGAATTGTTCATTTGTGTAATGCAAAGAAGGTTTCCACCTAGAATATGCCTATTTTTAATTCCTTGATCTTTCTCTTCTTCTATTTTGTAAGCTGGTTTCATAACATTTGGGATCAGAGCTTTGGATTCTAGGGTTTCACTGCTTCAAATAGGTCATCGTGGAATTTTCACTATACATTTTTTTCTACGACGTTTTAGAAGATGAAATTAAAGCCCATTTGAACCGAAATATTGATGAAATTTATGTTTGAATTTCAGATATTTTCTAGCTATATTTTAGGAGAAATGAGCTGAGGAAGTTAGGATTTTTGCAAGCTTCTGAATTCAATCTCAAACAGGTGACCTCGGAAAAATTATCATAACTTTCTATCTGAGCATCTGATTCAAATTTCATAAAATGTGACAAAAAGAGAACAAATTGTAGTTTGTTATATATCATTTTCAGGGTCAAAAGTCGAAACTGTGACATGTGGCACTTTGTACAATTTAGCTCTACTGAAACAGTCTATAATCAGGTCATCGTGGTAGATTTGGCATAACTATTTCTTTGAGAATCCAATATCGATGAGACTTGTGGGGTTAGAAATAGAACTCAGAGGGATACCACACAACAAAATATATAGACTTTGGAATTCCAAAAATTATAGAGTTACAAACAAATTCAATATCAAGATCCTAACAAAGCGAAAAAAAAAAAAAAAAAAAAAAAAAAAAAAAAAAAAAAAAAAAAAAAAAACGATGTGTAGTCTTTTTAAACATTTGCATAACTTTTGTTTGAAAAATTAGTTTGGAGTGATACAAAGGGAATATTGAAGCATAAATAATATTAATTGATGATCCGTAGAAATAAAATGGAAACACCTAGTAAGAAACCTGAAATCTCTACTATGACAGATGAAGAAGAGGAAGAAATGCAACATGATATATCAAAATTGCTAGACCAAGTGCAACAAATTTCACTCTCGCAAAAAGTAACAAAAAATGAATTGGAAGCCATGATGAATGTTAAGATAGATGGTATAAAAAGTAGACATGGAAGCAATGATTAATGTCAAAATAGAAGGGTTGAAGGAAGGTTTTGCAAAGTTGCTAGAAGAAAGGTGTCCTAGTGGTGAAAGGTTAACCCATGAAAGTAATCATGAAGACAAAACGAATATCAATTATGATTTAGAGTCTCCAATGTGGGGTTTAAGAACCACCATGTACTAAAGATCGATATGAGGAAGTTTGATGGCAAGGATCCCGTAACATGGATACTACAGATGGAGAAATATTTCGATCTCCATAATGTGCAAAACACACAAAATGTATGCATTGAAACTTTATATTTGGAACCCAATCAGTTTGTATGGTGTCGATTTCTTTTCTCTTGTAAACAAGTTGTCACTTGGTCAATTTTTATGGAGGAAATGATAGCACATTATGAGGATACAAAGAGAAACACCTTCTTTATCCAATTGATAAATCTCAAACAAAATGGGTCAATAGTGGAGCACATTGAGGACTTCCAAAAATTGAATATAAGGGTAAATGATATTCCAGAGGAGCATAGGATTGATGTCTTAATAGGGACTTTAAAGTATAACATCCAACATGAGGTTTGTCTTTGGGAACCTGATTCATTGGAGAAGGAATTCAGTTGGCAAGAAAATTGAAAGAAAAATTATGGCAACAAGGAATCCTACCACTCACAAATGTAAAGATGGGAGTGTTGTCACTCCTAGCCTTCCACAACCTACAAGGTTGACACCACAACAATTGGAAGAAAAAATAGCAAAAGGGATTTGTTACAATTGTGATAGCAAATACACTAAAGATCATAAGTGTGCTAAGAAGAAACTAATTTACATAGATTGGGAAGAGAAGGAAGAAAAGGAACATGAAATGTCAAAATAAGAGTATATACACCAAGAACCAACCCCAGATAAAGAAGAAATGAATCCGAACATATGTTTTAATGCATTAATTGGAATTACCACTCCTCAAACTCTCAAGATAGAAGGACATATCAAGAATAAAAAGGTAATAGTGTTGATTGATTTGGGTAGCACCCACAATTTTATTCCATGTAAGATAGCCAACGAATTGAATTTCTTCCTATATCCATCACCAAAGTGTCAAGTGATGGTTGCAAAGGGAGGAACCATAAATTGTTGTGGAAAGTGTCATAACATCAAGATATCCATGGGAGAATATGTATCGAATAGTCCAACGCTTTCTATTCCAATGGGTGGTGTTGATGTTGTACTAGGAGTCCAATGGTTACAATATTTGGGCACGATCGCTTTTAATTTTCAAGAACGTTTCTTGAAATTTTTTTGGGAAGGAAAGGAAGTTGAATTAAGGGGTATTGCATGAGGACTAGGAAAGATAATAAGCTCTAAGAGCATGACAAAGCTTCTAAATAAATAATAATGGGTCGTAATTGCACAATTATGTTCACTAGAGGTTCAAACAACGAAATCATCTATTTCTACAAATCTACAAAAAGTCTTGGACAATCATTCTAAGATTCAAGAAATGGAATATTACATCGAGCATCGACAAAAATTTGTCCAACTCTTAAAGGATAACCTCACTTTGGCGCATAATCGAATGTAACAAAAGGCAGATCATCATCGCATCGAAAGAAGTTTTGATGTAGGTGACTGGGTATTTTTATGGCTACAACCATACAAACAAATGTCCCTCAAGCAAGCTAAGAAGGATAAGAAATTATCACCAAAGTACTATGGTCCTTACAAGGTGTTGCAAAATATTGGTACTATGGAATACAAATTGGAGCTTCCTACATCTTCCCCAGTGCACCAAGTTCTCCATGTTTCATGCTTAAAGAAGGTTATAGGTGACAAGCACCAAGTTCAAACAATATGGTTGGAACTTGACGAGGAAGGAAAAATAATATTGAAACCTGAAGAAGTCATGGAATCAAGAACTTGGTAAATACAAAATTGATCAATTTCAGAGTATCTCATCAAGAGAAAGAACTTAACCGCTGCAGATTCTACATGGGAGGGTGATAATTTTATACAGAAGCATCCAAAACTACTCAAGAGTTTAGGAAAACACTTTTTTGAAGGAGAGGGGCATGTTAGGTCCCTATACTACCAGTGTAGCCCCTTATTGTTATTAGTGCAACCCCCTTATTGTATTGTTGTGCCCATGTAATTCCCCATATTGTTATTATTGTGCCACAAAGAAGTCCACTATTGTTATTGTTGTGCCCTTACATTATTATTGTTATGTCAGGTTTGATTATATTGTGACCCCTTAGACTCCTATATATAGAAAGGAGTCCTTGTCATTTGTATCATCCAAGAATTGTTCATTTGGGTAATGTAAAGGAGGTTCCCCCCTTGAAGAGGCTTATTTTGAAGTCGTTGATCTATCTCTTATTCTATTTTGTGAGTTGGTTTCATACAAAAGGTTATAAAAATCCAATAGAGGAATGTTCTTTTCCAATATCTGTACCTATCCCATTCCCAAATACATTTAATATAATCATTTCATAACAGGGGTTGGCTTGCATTTTTATTAAACTAAGGGGACATCTCATGGATACAAGACAACCCTAAGGTGTTTTTTCTCAACAGACACCTTTTTAGCCAAAATTGGAAAATCCTATGTATAGTGAGGTGGAAAATAGTAGAACACACCATTTCCAATGGAAATCACTCTAAAATAATGAAGAACGAGGGTATGGCGAGCATTTTTCTAAGATGGGTAAAACTAGTTTAAAAACTGAGAAATTCTCATTTTGTCAAATCAATTGCAAGAAACTGAAACATAAACTGAGGAATGTGAAAGAGGTTTTTGTAACAACTACATATATATTTAGCCCCACAAACTTTTTTTCAATTTATGGCATTTGTACAGTCTTCAATAAGGATTTTTCTAAGCCCAATTTGTGTACATTTGTGCTCTGTTCTTGATAGAACAATTCAATAGCTTAAGTCATTATTTTTTAATTTTGACCAAGAAACTTACAAATTGTGCACGAGTGTAAATAAATCATTCATAATATGATCGCGCAATATATGTCTGCATTTGTATGTTTATAGCTTGCGTTTTACACCAAATGTCCATCTTAGTAAAAATTGTTAAAAGTGTACTTTTCATACATCCATTGTCAGCGAATGAAGGAAAGTTATAAATAATCAACTAAGGAATGTTCTTTCCCAATATGTGTACCTATGCCATTCCAATATCCACTATACTATAATCATTTCATATCATGGGTTGGTTTGCATTTCTATTGAACTAAGGGGACATCTCATGAATACAAAACAACCCTGAGGTGTTTTTGCTCAACAAACACCTTTTATCTCAAATTGAGAAACCAAATGTATAGTGAGGTGGAAAATAGTAGAATACATTATTTGCAACTCAAATCACTCAGAAATAAGGAAGAATGAGGGTATGGCAGACAGTTTTAAAACTAGGTTAAAAACTAAAAATTTGTCATTTAATAAATACAAGAAAATAACGCAAAATTTGAGAAATTTGAAAGAGGGTTTTTCCACAAATACACCTATCTGTAGTCCTCGTTTTGTACATTTGCACTATGCCCTTGATAGAAGAATTCAAGAACCTAAGTAACTAGTTTTGAACTTTGACCAAGAGACTTACAAATTATGTACAAGTGTAGATAACTTATTGTTTCAAATATGATTGTGCAACCTTTGTGTGCATTTGTATCTTTATGGATTGCATTTTACACCAAATGTCCATCATAGTAAAAATTGATAAAAGTGCAATTTTCGTACATCCACTGTGAGTAGATGAGGGAAGATTATAAAAAATCAATAGAGGAATGTTCTTTCCCAATGTTTACAGTTATCCCATTCCCAAATCCATTTACTATAATCATTTCATAACAGAGGTTGCCTTGCATTTTTATTAAACTAAGGGGACATCTCATGAATACAAGACAACCCTTAGGTGTTTTTGCTCAATAGACACCTTTTTAGCCCAGATTGAAAAACCAGGTGTATAATGAGGTGAAAAATAGTATAACACGCCATTTTGAACTGAAATCAATCTAAAAGAATGGAGAATGAGGGTATGGCAGGCATTTTTCTAAGATGGGTAAAACTAGTTTAAAAATTGAGAAATTTTCATTCTGTCAAATCAATTGCAAGAAACTAACACATAATTTGAGGAATGTGAAAAAGGATATTGTCACAAATGCATTTGTCTTCAGCCCCACAATATTATTTCCGGTTGATGACATATGTATGTTCTTTGGCAGACATTTTTCTAAGCCTAGTTTTATAAATTTGCACTATGTTCTTGACAAAACAATTCAAGAACTTAAGTCACTAGTTTAGAATTTTGACCAAGAAAATTATAAATTGTGCACTAGTGTTAATAAAAAATTCATTTAAATTTGATCATGAAATCTTTTCATGCATATGTATGTTTATGGCTTGCATTTTACGCCAAATATCCTTCATCGTAAAATCTATTAAAAGTGTATTTTTCATGCATCCGCTATGAGGAGATGAGGGAAGGTTATAAAAGTACAACAAAGGAATGTTCTTTCCCAATATGTATACCTATCTGATTCCCAAATACATTTAATATAATCATTTCATAATGGGGGCTAGCTTGCAAATTTATTAAACTAAGGGGACATTTCATGAATACAAGACAACCCTTAGGTGTTTTTGCTCAACGGGCACCTTTCTAGCCAAAATTTGAAAACCAGGTGTATAGTGAGGTGGAAAACAATAGAACACGCCATTTGCAAATAAAATCGCTTATAAAGGAGGAAGAATGAGGCCTTATGGCATACATTTTTCTGACATTGGTAAAACTTGTTTAAAAACTAATAAATTGTCATTTCGTCAAATCAATTGCAAGAAACTGACACATAATTTGATGATTTTGAAAGAGGTTTTCATCACAAATGCATTTATATTCAGCCCCATAGGTTTACTTACAATTTATGACATTTGCATAGTCTTTGGTGGGAATTTTTATAATCCTAGTTTTGTACATTTGCACTATGTTTTTGATAGAACAATTCAAGAACTTAAGTCACTAGTTTAGAATTTTGACCAACAGAATTACAAATTATGCATAAGTGTAAATAAATAATTCATTCAAATAAGACCACGCAATATTTTCATGCATATGTTTGTTTATGGCTTGCATTTGACACCAAATGTCCATTGTTGACCACACTTTCTCAACAGTCCAAGGAAGTAGGGTATAAAGTGGAGAAATTTTTTCAGATATCAAATTCATAAACCAACATGATTATATCATCGTAAACCCAATTTATACAAGTTTTGTTATAAATGATGCTAGTATGATCATTTAATTATGTATCAATGCTCAAGTAAGCCTATGAATTTGACAAAGGATTTCATCCTAGGAAGTTTTTTAACCTCCCCAAATTATGTGTGTTTGTAAAGATGCATAATCAACACAATTTTTCTTCCGGCTATAACCCCAAAGCTAGGGTGGAATTTGTTGATAAGGTCTTACGTGACTCCTAGTGTTATATCAAGACTATTGTAAAAGTGTGTTGGGGAATAATTTTAGTTCATGGTCCCTCACAGTCAAATACCATGGATAAATTATTATATTACAAGCACACTTGGTTTCACACTAGATCATATTGTGTCACAAAATTGGGTAATGTATTGAGCATTTATTCTAAATGTTTATTTCCCCTTCTAAAGGTTGAATTTGTAGTTATCTTGATGTAAACATTGTGTATCGTCCCTTATAATCAGACACCAAGGCTAAAATATTTGAGGGTGGAAACAAATATTAATCCCCTCTGGAATCAATTAATTAATTTTTTCTGGCTAAATTGAATTAAAATTCTAAGCCAAAAGATAAATTAATTTTGAGTCAAATTTAATTATAGAGAAATTAATCCCTCCAAGTGGAAAATAATAAAAAAACTCGTGAGTCAAAAGGAAGTCAAATTTTGGAGGTACCCCACTAGGGAAAAATGGATATTTTGAGAAAATTTAAGCCCTTGGACCTTGGTGGTTAAGACAAAGCCAAAATTTTGAGGAAACTAATCCAAAATATTAATTTTTGGATTAATTAAAAATAGGTTTTAAGAAAATTTTGAATATTTCCTCAAAAATAAAAATTTGACAATGGAGATTTAAAGATGATCAAGCTATTTTCAACGGTCAAGATTATTTTGACAAGGATCAATCCAAGTAGCCATTATTTTCCATTTGGAGGGGTTTTTCTATATAAATAAGTTATTGAGTTTATGTTATCATAGGATTATCTTTCGATGATAAAAAAATTGTAACATTGTTATTGAGTTGTTGCTCTACTGGGAACATTTTTTATCGTAATAGAAAGACTTTGGGGCTCTATTCATGGTGTTCGTCTATCTACTAATTTGTGGTATGTGTTAGCTATGTGTTATCCTATATTGTGCTAAATATTTTTTTAAATTGTTATTTCATTTGCTCGTGATAAGAGAATTATATTGATATGAGTTATCTTAGGTGATCCGATTCACCATATGATCTAACAATTTTATCTTGAGAAAATTATAGAGATTTACATGTATGCTAACCCTTGGGCTCTAAGTTCACAGACTATGGGGAAGAGTTGACCTTTCTTGTGTAGAAATTTTGAATAATATGACACATATTCATAGAGATTATCCCGATTATACACTATTGCGGAATACATGCATAATGCATAACCTCCTTTACATTGATCATCAATTTACAGAAGCAGAAACAATAACATGTGCACATAGAAGCATCAATCACATATATCAACACAGTATTTTCCGGGGGAAAGCATCTCGCTAAAAACCCCAACTATCTGTATATTATACTGATTAAGAACATGTAACAAACATAGTACAATACTATTCACAAGTATCCAGCACTATCTCCACCTGTTACACACAATACATCTCAGATCTGATCTCCAAATCTCCTCCACTGCTTGCCTGCCTCCACTGCACAATCCTGCAAGAGAATGAATGAATCCAAACTCGTTCCAAGCTCTATTTACCTTGGAAAATCACTCACACTAGAAATCATGTGAGCATAGGCTATATCATTGGGCATCTATTGCGCAATTCTCATGGGCATACTCAATCCATTGATTGTGCAAGATCTCATGCACAACTGATAGTCACAACTCACCCTTTCACTTACCTCTAACACCTGTCTCCACTGAACTGTACATACACTGAGTTAACTAATGTATTCTTCAGTTTCATTATGAGTTAATAATTAGTGAATTAATTAATAACTAATTCACACAACTCATCACTTAGTCTATTGGCCAGTTAGACTAAATACAACTAGTTCAACTAATTCAAATTGAACACAACTCCATTAACTGCTCATCTAACTCCACATAACTCAACCACTTGAGTTCTAACTAAAGTCCTTCATGCAATAGCTCAATCAACCCATAGGTAATCACGTTATTCCTTCAGGAAGTTGCATGTGCCACATCTGTAGCTCCAACTGAAGTGCTCCAAGAGAATAAGATAAAGTTTAGAGTCCAAATATTACTAAGGGCTAATAATATTTGACTGTTTCTATTTTTACCTGGAAGTCTAAAAATAGACTCTGATCACACCGCTGTGAACCAAAAATAGAAGTCCATCTATTTTTCCCAACATGACCAATCATCCATAAATGGCATCCTGCAACTCATAGACCATGATCCATATGTCTAAAAATAAACATAGTCTAAAAATAGACTTTGCGCCAAAACTTGCCTGCGAGACCACTTAGTGAAGGCGACTCCTTTCCACTAAGCTCCATCATCTTGTTGCATTCTCAACAAGCATTTCTTGTAGCATAATTTTCAATGCTCCCTTTCAACAAGAAAGGCTTCTTCTCAAACTCGATCCTGTAACTCTGGAATGTTCTGCATGCAACACATCTACCCACTCCACTTTGCTCCAACAACACTCGGAACAAAAAAACACTCCCAACTGACCACTCTATTGGGCTAGGAACATACTCTGATGCTGAAGCTCTACCTGCTACTGACAAGTGCTCCCTCTGAAAAATAACCGTGCCTACACCTGAGACACTATACTTCTCATCATTACCCATCGCTATGAGTATCTGGAGATCTTTCTCCTCCAAAGTACTGAACAAACTTTTGTCACCGGACATGTGGAAAGAAGCTCCACTATCAAGAAATCAACCACTTCCCATCATGGATGAAACCATGCATGCGAAAAGTGTGAAATCCAACTCAAACTGTGAAGCAAGTGCCTCACCTTCAGATCCTTCCCCGGATCCCTTCTTGGACTTCTTC
>APFE031595975.1:105912-121902 GCA_000404065.3 Pinus taeda | reverse complement strand
CCCAACTCATGACAACGAAAGCATCTCACCTTTGACTTGTCAACCTTCTTCCCATCATTGGAAGAACTAGATTCGGAAAGAGAAACCTTCCCCTTCCCCTTCTTCGCCTTAATTTCTAAGGCACAGTTCTCCTCATCATGCATAGATGAAGAATTGCCTCTGGTGCGCCGTCTAATCTCCTCTTGCACAAGATTTGACCAAAGTCTCTCCCATCCTGGCAATTTCTCCCTTCCATTCACTGAGTCTTGGTAGCTATGCCAACTCTTAGCCAGGACAAGGAGTGCTAGACTCACCATATCCTCATCCTCAATAGTTACCCCCACACTTCCCAGCTCATGCCGGCATTGGGTGAACTTCATGAGATACCGAGGCATACTGTCTCCATTCTCACACCTAATGTTTCTGAGTTTATCCTTGAGCGCCAAATTCCTTTGGTCGCTCTTGCTTTGGAATAATTGTGTCAACATTTTCCACATCAAATATGGAGAAGCCTTTCCATGGAGGCTAGACACAATGTGATCCCTCACGCCCTCCAACGGAATCCTTCGACACTTTTCTGTCTTCTTTTTCCAATCTCCGACTTGAGCAGCATCAGTGGGTTTTGGGACATCCGCATCTATGAACTCCTTCAACCCATTATCATCTAACACCGCCTCCATCCTGTCCTTCCATGCAATATAGTTCGAGCTACCCTCAAGGGCATACTCCAATAGCAATCCGTTGAAAGACATTTCAACTTTGACACCAAGAAAACACTGCTGCAAATTCGAATTCCACTAGCTCAAAACTCAACCGCTTCCAATCTAGAATTAGTGAGAACAAACTATTTCTTGTATAGAGATCGACTGTATGGGAATTCAGCGGATATCTCACCTTCCAAAGAAGGATGAATCCAGAGGCTACCTGGCCCGATTACAGACTCTTCCTGAAGAAATAAAATGTAGTCACTTCCTAAATAATAGATATGATGATCAATCCTCGCTCCATATCCTGTAAAAATCTCTTCTACAAATCAAGCAGCTCTGATACCATGTAGAAATTTCATGAATAATATGACACTTATTCATAGATATTATCCCGATTATACACTATTGCGGAATACATGCATAATACATAACCTCCTCTACGTTGATCATCAATTTACAGAAGCAGAAACAATAACATGCGCACATAGAAACATCAATCACACATATCAACACAGTATTTTCCCGGGGAAAGCATCTCGCTAAAAGCCCCAACTATCTATATATTATATTGATTGAGAACATGTAACAATCATAGTACAATACTCTTCACAAGTATCCAGCACTATCTCCACCTGTTACACACAATATAGCTCAGATCTGATCTCCAAATCTCCTCCGCTGCTTCCCTGCCTCCACTGCACAATACCTGCATGAGAATGAATGAATCCAAACTCGTTCCAAGTTCTATTTAACCTTGGAAAATCACTCACACTGGAAATCACGTGAGCACAGGCTATAATACTGGGCACATACTGCGTAATTCTCATGGGCATACTCAATCCATTAATTGTGCAAGATCTCATGCACAACTGATAGTCACAACTCACCCTTTCACTTATCTCTAACACCTGTCTCCCCTGAATTGTCCATGCACTGAGTTAACTGATGTATTCTTCAGTTGCATTATGAATTAATAATTAGTGAATTAATTAATAACTAATTCACACAACTCATCACTTAGTCTATTGGCCAGTTAGACTAAATACAACTAGTTCAACTAAGTCAAACTAAACACAACTCCATTAACTGTTCATCTAACTCCACAGAACTCAACCACTTGAGTTCTAACTGAAGTCCTTCATGCAATAGCTCAATCAACCCATAGGTAACCACGTGATTCCTTCAGGCAGTTGCATGTGCCATATCTGTAGCTCCAACTAAAGTGCTCCAAGAGAATAAGATAAAGTTTAGAGTCCAAATATTACTAAGGGCTAATAATATTTGAATGTTTCTATTTTTACCTGGCAGTCTAAAAATAGACTCTTATAACACCGCTATGAACCAAAAATAGAAGTCCATCTATTTTTCCCAACATGACCAATCATCCATAAATGGCATCCTGCAACTCATAGACCATGATCCATATGTCTAAAAATAGACTTTGCGCCAAAACTTGCCTGCGGGACCACTTAGTGAAGGTGACTCCTTTCTACTAAGCTCCATCATCTTGTTGCATTTTCAACAAGCATTTCTTGTTGCACACTTTTCAACATTATGAAGTATGGAGTATCTATGGCTTCAATTCGTGGCTTTTGTGGCTTAGGTTGAAAAAAATTGGGGGTTTTTGCACTAGTTGGGTTTTTCGGTCACTTGTTTGCCTTCTGTGAATGTTTCGAGTATATGTGGCTTCAATTCATGGCTTCTGTGGCTTAGGTTGAAAAAAAATGGGGTTTATGCATTGGTTGGGTTTTCCAGTGGCTTCTTTGCCTTCTCTGAATGTATGGAGTATATGTGGCTTCAATTCGTGGCTTTTGTGGCTTAGGTTGAAAAACAAATGGGGTTTTTGCACTGGTTGGGTTTTTTGGTGGCTTTTTTGCCTTCTGTGAATGTATCGGGTATCTATGACTTCAATTCATGGCTTTTGTGGCTTAGGCTGAAAAGCAAATTGGGGTTTATGCATTGGTTGGGTTTTTCAGTGGCTTGTTTGCCTTATGTGAATGTGTGGAGTATCTGTGGCTTCAATTCCTTTCTTCTGTGGCTTAGGTTGAAAAAACAATTGGGGTTTTTTCACTAGTTGGGTTTTTCAGTGACTTGTTTCCTTCTGTGAATGTATGGAGTATCGGTGGCTTCAATTTGTGGCTTATGTGGCTTAGGTTGAAAGAAAAATTGGGGGTTATGAACTAGTTGGGTTTTTTAGTGTCTTGTTTGCCTTCTGTTAATGTATGGAGTATTTGTGGCTTCAATTCGTGGCTTCTGGTGGCTTATGTAGCTTAGGTTGAAAAACAAATCAGGGTTTTAGTACCATAATATTTAGTTTGTATAAAAACCTTTGCATATTCCAATGAGATGCTCGAGCCAGTCTCTGCATAATAATTTGTTTGTATAACAGTCTATGTCTGTATAATAATTTGTTTGTATAACTGTGGCTTCTCGTGTTTGAGTTGCTCGATCCAGTCTCTGCATAACAATTTTGTTTGTATAATAGTCTCTATTTGTATAATAATTTGTTTGTATAACTATGGCTTCTCCAAATTGAGTTTCTCAAGCTAGTCTCTCCATAATAACTTGTTTGTATAATAGTCTATGTTTGTATAATAATTTGTTTATATAATTGTGGCTTCTCGAGATGGTGTTATAACACATTCTAGTTATTTGTGTTCTTACCACTTTTATCCAAACCCTTCCTTCTATGTGTCGCACATGCTTAACTAGGAGACATACAAAATTGTGATGTGAGAGGGTTCCTTGTGGTTGGGAAATAATATACAAAAGTGAGGTCTTGTTCTATAGATTTCTATAGTGGAAAAATAGTCAATTAATTGGACTTTCATGTTGTAGGTGGTTAAATAACTGAAGTCATAATAATTTCTCTGTATCAACATCTCTACATATTCCACTGAGTTGGAGATAGTTTCTTTCTGATTATTGCTGCTGTGTACATAATCCTGATCCTTAGCACTCTCATCATGGTTTTTTTGTATGCATCATATGGAACACCTCTTTCTTAGGGGTTTAATTGATATGAATTCACATTGCTATAATGGCTGCCTTCATCTCTCTTTAGAGTTGCAACGAAAACCTTGAGTATTTCTTATTCAAGACAATTTGTTGTGTACAGAATCCTGAGCCTCAGAACTCTAGCATGATTTTTTTGTATGCATCTTATGGAATGGTTCTTTCTTAGGGGTTTAATTGTCATGAATTCACATTGCTATCATGGCTACCTTCATATCTCTTTAGAGTTGTGATGAAAACCTTGACTATTTTCTTATTGGAGACAATTTATTTTTTATTACTGCTATTGTGTACAGAATCCTAAGCCTTGGCACTCTCAGCATGGATTTTTTGTATGCATCATATGGACCATCTCTTTCTTAGGGGTTTAATTGTTATGAATTCACATTGCATGGCTACCTTCATCTTTCTTTAGAGTTGCAACAAAAACCTTGAGTATTTCGTATTGTAGACAATTTCTTTCTTATTACTGATGTGTACATAATCCTAAGCCTTGGCCCTCTCAACATGGATTTTTTGTATGCATCATATGTACCATCTCTTTCTTAGGAGTTTGATTGTTATCAATTGACATTTCTATAATGGCTACCTTCATTTCTCTTTAGAGTTGCAACAAAAACCTTGAGTATTTCTTATTTAGTTGGAACACCAGGGTATTATGTGGATACTTGACTTGCAACATTGTATTATACAACTACAACTCTCATAATTGTAGTTGCTTTTTGGGTTATTGTAGCAATTGTGGCTTTTCCAGATGGGATTGTAACACATTCTAGTTTATTTTTGTTCTTACCACTTTGCTCCAAACCCTACCTTCTATGTGTCGCACATGCTTAACTGGGAGACATACAAGATTGTGATGTGAGACAATTCCTCTTGGTTGGGAAATACAAAAGTGAGGTATTGTTCTATAGATTTCTACAGTGGAAATAGTCAAATAATTGGATGTTCATGTTGTAGGTGGTTAATAATTGAATATTATATAATTATGAAACCTTGTGGTGGCCTTCACAAGTAATGTATTTGTGGGAAGTGGTGGCCTTGCTGAGGAAGGTTTCATATGAGGAATCATAGACTTTGTCATTATTTTAGTACCATAATAATTTGTTTGTCATCACAGTCTCTGCATATTCCACTGAGTTGCTCGAGCCAGTATTAAAATTGACACCAATATTATTACTTGCATCTAAGTGTCATTCATTCGCTGAACATGATGATAACAAAAAGAACCCTAAATTTCTGTCGTAGTCAAATTTGATTGAATTCTCAAGTGGATTAACTTGCAGCGATGAAATTCTTGAAGAATTTTTTGAGGCATTGTTAAATGGAATCTAGTTGGAGTGCTTATGTTATGTAACGACTAAATTATGGGTGAACATAATAATTATGCTATATAACAGTTGTAGTACTAATGTAATAGTGGGAGTAATTATGTTATGTAACAATTAATCAATTAGTTAGTTTTTGTTACATGTTAGTTAGTTAGTTTTTGTAACATTATAAATTATGCAAGGTTTTTGTAATTAGTTAGTTTTTGTGACATTGGAATTTAGTTAGTGAGTTAGTTCTTGTATCTTGACAGTTAGTTAATTTTGTAACATTATAAATTATAAACCATACTCTAAACACATTGTATATTTAACTAGTATATTAAACAAGATGTTTTTCTTTTGAACTGTATCCAAATACACATTGGAACTTACATTGCAACAAACCAAAAAATGGATGGTAACTTCACTCACATTGCAATTTGGTTACAAAAAAAAAGTCATGCCACCCCTATGCTTGATGGCCTCCATTTTCTGAATTGCCCAAACTTGTTGAAGTGCCTACCTGAGCCAAGTTTTTTCATATGCTTGAATCCAGTTTACTCCTTGTAGCCATGGAGGGATTGAATAGACAAATTTTCTACTTGTGCTACTAACCCCAACACTAACTGGAGCTTGCCTATAATAAATAGGATTTACCCCTGCACTGGTAGGTGTATAGGGGGTGGGTATAACCCCTGACTAATAATGGGGGACATGGATGTTAATCAGGTCCTAGTACAATGGTGTATGATTTGCAATGTGGTCCAAAGTGTTGGACATTGTATAGTTCCATAACTGTTTTGTTTTGACACCCTTTTTCCTCCATTCTCTTCTTTTTCATCATCACTATCAACTCAATAACAACAATAAATCATAGATTTTGATAAGGTAAAAACTCTTATATGTCTTATTTTTCATATTGGTTAAAGTGCCTTATTATTATGTTAAAGATTGCATTAGATGCAGAATTAACATGATTCTGCAACTATTTTACAAATCTGCAACTACCTCCATGGTTTACGAGGTTCTGGTGTGCCAATGAAGCAAAGAATCACATGGGTAGTTGAGGATTGATCCCGTCATGGATCTCCTCGTATTCGCTCGAGCTAATTCACTGAAGGAAGCACACAGTGGCACGACCAAAGGCACGGGTCAAACACGTAGCAGTAGAAGTTCGAATGCATCATGTTTCTCTGATTTGCTTTCCGAATAAAAAATCAACGAGATAACACTTTTTATATTTAGTTTCAAAATTTGAATAAGGATGATGAACAAACCTATAGGCATAGAAGTCTCAAACCGTTGAGCACACATTTTATATATAAGTATGTATCCTCTGCAAATGATAGGAGGGAAGTAATAGCTAATTTCTGAAGAATTGTGAAACAAACCTTTGTTCTCATATTGAATTAAAGTTACATTTCTATGATTCGATGCCTATGTGAGCGTAATTTACACCTACTGGATGCGAAGGGCCCCTGCAGATAGTCGAGGTCTTAGTTTATTTCATTTCATCACTTTATGTCTTTTTCATTTAATCACTTTTTGTTATCGCATTATCAGTGCATTCTAGTTTAGTTTCCTTACTTCGTTGTTTTCATCATTTCGTTAGTTAGTTTGCACTTACATTTCTTCACAGCTATTTAATGTTTTAGTTCTTCGAATGTTTTCGCTTAGTTACAGTCTGTATTTTTATGCTTCTAGAATTAGAACTTGTATCTACTATGTAGTCAGCAATTAGAAGATGACTTTCATGCTCTTTAGAATCAGAATTTGTATATATTTTATAGACAAGCTTTTGAAGGACCGTTAGAATAATTTGAATTTCAATACTTTGTTTTATAACAGCAAGGTGTTTAGATAGGTTCATAATTTTAGGATGATTAACATAAGATATTTTAGGGTGATAATCAATATAGATATGACCTGGTAGATTAATTTAACAGTAGCTTAACTTCCAATTATAAATTTGTAGAAATATAACTCTAATCTAATAGGAATCTATATAACAACGAAAATCCAAAAACAAACATAACCATCATCTTACAAAATAAAGGAAAGGCTTCTAGCATATATATTGCACCTGCACTTCATAAGTTTACCAACTTCGGTCGTGTTGTGCCTTGCAAACAACCCCCCATTTCATCTTTATTATTATTCACAAAATCATTAAAATATGAAATGGGTCCCTTTCAAAATAAAATTGATGTCAATAAACCTTACTTTATAAATTCCAATGAATCAAAGAAAAGCAATATCCCTTTAAAAACATTGGAATTAAAGCAAATATGTATGCATCAAGCAATCAAAAAGGCCTAGCCCCGACCCGATAAAGCTATCGGCGATATCGGCCATCGGCATTTCCTTATGCATTACTATCGCGCCCATCGGCCAAAGTCCCGACCCGATATCGGTCATCGGCATTCCCTTGTGCATTACTATCGCGCCCATCGGCCAAAGCCCCGACCCGATAAAGCTATCGGCGATATCGGCAGTCGGCCATCTTCTTGAGCACCATTATCATGTCTATCGATAAAGTCCCGACCCGATAAAGCCATCGGCGATATCCGTGATCGGCAGTTCTCTTCGTATATCAAGTGTTGCTCATGCATGCTTCCCCGACCCGATATCGGCCATCGGCGATTGGTGGTTTCTCTTGCCAAAGCTTAATGCGCGCATGCCCTTCCCCGATCCGATATCGGCGATCGGCGATCGGCATCATCTGAAACATTGTTAAAACTATCGTCGTGCCCCTCCCCGATCCGATAAGATAAGGCACAGTTCTCCAAGAAAAGCCGTTAGAATGATTGGAAAGCCAGAGTTAATGGCAATTAAGGCATAATCATTCCCACTCGGCCGCCGGTACACCCCTTGCATCATTTAAAAGATCTTTAGGCGAATATTGCACCAGTGAGCATTTATAAGGTGGCAGATTGTATACGGACCCTCAATGAACCCATCCTTTCAAAATCTGCCCATAGATCATATCCTCGCTGTTTTAATAAAGGCCAAGTATATCGACGTTCTTCTTATTTCTCTCTCATGTTGTGAGTCTTATTATTGTCTCAGTATTACGCCAAAACCATTCTTCTGTGCAGATTACAGATTTGCCAAAGCAATTCAGGCATTATGGGAAAGAAGCAGAAGAAGGTTGCAGGCGCTATTGAATCACAGTCCATGCCACAACCAATCATGACCAGTAAGAAGGGATTAATATCAGACAAAACATGCGTGGGACTTGCCAGAACTACCTGGCAAGGAACCTATGATTTGCTGGAAGCCGAGAAGCCTGAACAGGTGGTAGAGGAAGCTACCGCAGATTCCACCAAGAGATCAGAATGCACTCTCAAGGACTTGGCCGACTCTTTCCTACATAGGATAGCGGCGAGAGAGCAAATGCTTCCCTACACTGATGCTATCAAATGGGCAATTGAAGAAATTCCCATCAAAGACAGAACCTTCATTGCAAAAGATGGAAGAATCTTTGGTTCCTTCAAGCCAGAGGATTTGAGGCAAATGTATCATCTGCCTATGCCGGAGAAGGTTTACAACAAAGCATTCCTCGAGAAGTTCGCGAGTGAGAATGAAACTGAGTCCGAGCCTATCAAGGATTGGAGGCAGAATCCAGCCAAACACAAGCATGAAGCCTCCGGTAAGTACTCAGTCGACTCCTTGTGTTCGCCATATTGCTATGCCGCTATAATGATGTGTAGATTATGGGGTCTTCATGACTCCACCAATTTTACTATTGAAATGGTCCCTCTCATGGAAGCGGCAATTAACAGTTGGATTATGGATTGGGCCACCATCCTTTCAGATAAGCTTGCCCTAGCCATCCAAGAATATAGGAATAAGACCAGAGTTGCCGAAAGGATAATCCCCCCATTTTATTACAGTGCTTATATTTTGGATACCCTATGTTTTAACTCTGAATTTCCCATTCTCGGCTGGAGGTGGACCACACAGGACCCCTCCCCCATCCATATTTACCATCGCAAGATGTGGAAGTCGTCTCACAAAGCCCACTTGTATAGTATCTGTAATGGTTTTATGATTCCGATTTATTATGCCATTTTTAATAGACCCATCCCAAGAATTTCTTACTTAGCCTCTTTTGACCTGCCGTCAGTAGGTAGCTGGTTTGGTGAAGAACATTTTACGTATGTTAGAGTTTTTGGTAGTGAAGCCAATCCCCATGTCCTTCCTTTTTACGTTCCTGATAAATTGTTAGCTCGAGAAATTGCCTACCAACTCTCAGCCAAGAGTACCACATCGACTCTTAAGAATAAGCAAAAAAGGGGCTGGCCGACTTTTCCTTTCAGATGCGGGGTTTTCACCCTGCATGATTTAAAACACGCAGAAAAGGAAGCTACGAAAATCCAAGCCCTACGTCTTCCTATACTCCCAAACAGACCATATGACCCCAGGAAATATGCTTATGCCGCTCTTGAACATGCCAAATTGTCAACATTTGAGCATAAAGAAGACATTTTTGATGATATCTTTTCCTCAGCAGAATCAATTGGTCAAGCCAGAGAAATTGCTAAAACGAGGTACAATGACGAAGGGCTATTAGAATTCAACAGGCTCAGGCAGCAGAGGTTGCAAACTCTGCCCCTGGACTTAATAATACCAACCCAGGCGTCATCCTCAAGTGAGCCTGGTAAACAGCGACAAGAAGAGCCCCCTGCTACAATTAAAACCAAAACTAATGAGCGGGAGGAACAATTGAAGAAGAACCAAGAAGATAAGCTGAGAAAAGAGCAGGCAGAGCGTTCAGCTAAAGAAAAAACAGAACGCTTAAGGAAGCAAGAGGAAGACAGAGTTAGAAAAGAGCAGGCAGAGTTACGGCAGAAAGAACAAGAACAACAAGAGAAGGAGAGACAGGAACAATTGCTTAAGGAGTTGCAATCCAAGCAGAATACCCCCGATACTAATAAAGGTACCGACACAGACCCTGAGCTGCAAAAAGAATGGCAGCATTTTAGTACCATTATCGGCGGGACTAAGGATTCACAGAATACCGACACTCCGAGAAGCAGCGGCATACAAGCAGAAGGTTCATCCCAGGTATTGAGTACAACCACCGGCCCACCCAAAAGTATGAGTGTAGAGATTATTCCGAAAGGTACTAGTGACCAAATCACCCTCCTGGTAGAAGACATTCCCCCACTGAATGTCTTCTATAGCCCTAAGCACAGAGCAGTAGTAAAGAGATCAAGGAAAAGGCAGAGGCTTGATCAACCTCCCCTTTTTCCTGAGCAATCACTAACGGGCAATGTAGTCTGGAGAGAGAAATTTGACCCCTCTGACGACCTGACCAAATTGTCACAATATGCGGGAGCCTATTCGGCTGCCACTATTGACAAAGCCTCAGAGGTAGCAGTTCTCTTAAAGACTAAGGACCAGGAGATTTTGAATCTTCAAACGGAATTAGCAGACGTTAAACAGAAGATAATACAAGCGGAACAGCAATCAGCGGGACACCAGCAAGAGGCAGCGCGCATCAACGAACAGCTATCGGAACAACAGAAAATCAATGAGCAATTGATGCAACAGTGGCAGGAGGAGAAGCAGTCAATCACTCAGGCATCTATCCAAAAGCAGAGCGAGCTAACAGAGGCATTGGAGCAGCTGAAGGTAGCAAATGAGCAATCTTTAAGAGTTAAAGATGAATACATTGCTCAAATCACAGCACAGTTGGAAGCCACCAGGGGAGAAGCGCAAATAGAAGAATTCAAAAAAGAGGCAATGATAATTAATAAAGCGCTTGTATCTCAAGTTAGACTCTTAGCACAATCCCTTTCTCAGGCAGAACCACTCTGTGAGTTGACTACGACTGTAAGTGATCAGGTGGAAAAGATTAGAGCAGAGTATAATCAAGCTGAAGAAGATATATCAAGCTATCTTGAATGGCAAGATTCAAAGTCAGGTAAGCAGGCCAATCCACCTCGGATATTGGAAGTCCACAAAAATATATTGTTTACAGAATGGCAGGGACAAATATTGAAGGCAGAAAGGGCAGCATCGAGATGTACATTAACCGCTGGTAATTTGGCCGATCTAGTAAATGATACTTTATATCAGGCCAATATTACTTCCCAATGCATGCCTGGAAAAATCACTACTGCATATACATTGGAACAAGCATGCTACCCCGAGTTAGAAAACAGAGCAAAATTGATCACCGTGGTCAAAACTTTAGACACGGATGCATATTGGCGGTTTCTAATCAAGTCGCATAAACAAAGATCTGCTCTCAAATGCCTAACCGATGCCGTGCAATATATGATCCCCGAGATCCAGGACTCCACCTATGCTGCCCAGCTCAGTTCCAGGCTCAACAAACCTCCCGAAGTTGAGCCAATGCTCGCTATCAATCAGCTCAGGTACACAGGAAAGAAGCCAGCAGAGTGATTCATCGCCCAGCTCCTCCGATCGCCAGCTTAATAGGAATTTGAATTTATTGACATCAGATTAGTTAGCTTTTCTGTTTTGATAGATATTTTAGATTAGTATAGTATTTATAGACCCTTTCATGCATTTAGAAAGGGTCGTAAAATTTTGTATAAGACTTATCAGACTGAAGTTTGCACTATTGTGCTTCAGCCTTTATTCTTTTATGAAACTCGACCACCTGCTTTTATTTTAACGGAGAAGTTTCTTGATTCAATTTTGCACTACTGTCTTTGATTCAAAGATTGTTATGCGTTGAAGTAGAAGTCATACATAGCAATTCATATCGGGAATGGCTTACAATTCAAATGGTATTTTTATCTTTGGTTTGAATTCATTCTGTGTATTTGATTTCACTGTGTAATTACTTTCTGCTATCATTATTTGTATGCATGTGTATCAACAGGAAATCTTGTTCATACCACTATTGGATGTTCATATGATGTGCCTTAATTTTTAATCATGTATGCATTAATGGTATGAACCTTTAAAGTCTTGTAGTATTGCTTTAATCACTGTATCTAACTATTTAGGTACAGTAATCTTGAATGATTCAATATCTGTGTTTTTAGAATGCGGTTATCTATATAATTGTATTTTTAGGATATAGAACGTCAAAAGCTACGCTTTAGAAGTTCAATTAGATTCCCGAGATAGTTTTATTTACTTACATTTCTGTTAATAGTTTTAGTCATACACCTATCGTTACTAAGTATTCATTCATCCCATTTATCTATTGCTGGGAAACTGGTCCCATTATCCCCAGTCGGAGCCACTACACCAAACGGAAAAGGAGCTGCACTAAGGTCCGGACCGGGTGGTTTCCCCCAATGTTGATGCAACGATTTTCGGGGCGTCAACATTTTTGGCGCTAGAAGGAGGGCCCCAACTATGAATGGCAAGTAAACCAAAAACCACAAGCCATTCTAAGAGTAATTCTCCCTCTGAATCTCCTATTCATTCTCGATCTCGTGCTGGTTCCCCAACGCGTAATCAAGAAGAACAGGGATTAACAGCCACTGCTCATACCCCTCAACCCTCAGAACAATTGAGTCTTGAATCCCCTGAAGTCCAGTCTCTTATCCATCAACTTCAGACTTTCTCGATTTCGCCACAAAGATCTGAGGTGTCACAAAGCAGTACGACTTCGCAGTTCAACTTATCACATCCACTCACCAGACTGCAAAGTGGAAAACTTGGTATCGAACCTATTCAGTTCCCCTTGCCCGAAAGGAAAAGGGCCAAGAAGTACACTAAGGAGTCCGACAGTGGGCAATTTTCATCCACCTCCTCCATCTCATCTTCTCATCTGCAAAGTCGACCATCTACTCCTCCATTGCACATTGTTTTCCACCAGGGAACATGAGCTTCGACATCTCAATCGGTTCACCCTTCAGTATCTTCATCATCCCATACATCTGGAATCCAATAGTAGTATTAACTCCTGGTACTATTATAATGGCTGATCCATGGACAAGGCCAGGTGCGGTCAATATGCCTGCGTCGTTGCATCCTTTACCAGATGCACCCGAAAAGTGGCTTCCTAAATTCAACCCAGATGATGGAACTTAGGCCGAAGAACATATTAATAATTTCATGCTATCGGTCAACCTGAAAGGGGTAACCCATGAAGATGTTGTTGTTAGACTTTTCCCTTATACTTTACAAGGATCGGCTGGATCCTGGTATTTTTCTCTACCATCGGGATCCATTACCGACTGGAATACGTGCCAAGAGCAGTTTCTGACTAAGTATGGAGATGACAGGTCTTTAGCAACCCTAATAAATGATCTCTCCAACTTAAGGATAGAACATAGGGAACCCATCAAGGAATTTAATGCTCGTTTCAATAAACTCCTTAATAAAATCCCTACAGCTTCCAAACCAAGCGAACAAATACGAAGCGAATGGTATATCACTGCCCTGCCTGCTAATATAGCTATTTTTGTAGATCGGGCTGCAAAAACTACCTTAGCTGAAAACATGAAAGAATCACTTGATGTTGAGAAGCGCATCAATTCTTTAGAAAAGAAAGCTGCCTTGGAAGAAAGAAAAGCCAAAAAAGTTTCTTTTAAAGAAGACTCAAGAAAGAAAAGCCCTAAAGACCCATTTGATATGGAGGGACTTCAAAAGGTCCTGAAAACACTGTCCAATGAAATGATTGACATTAAAAAACAGGTGGCCGAAACATCAATCAAAAGACCTTTTAGGACTTACAAGAAAACGGAATCAAAACCGCCTAATGT
This sequence comes from Pinus taeda, assembly GCA_000404065.3. Lineage (NCBI taxonomy): Eukaryota > Viridiplantae > Streptophyta > Pinopsida > Pinales > Pinaceae > Pinus > Pinus taeda. The sequence goes on along the minus strand of APFE031595975.1, from coordinate 108,189 downwards.
CATATCAAATGCTGACTCTGACCAGGAAGAAGAAGAAGAAGAGACCATCCCACCATCCGACGATGAGGAAGAAGTGGCTGAGTGTCATGGAATGTGGGATTTCATACTCCCCGATCCCGATACTGATAATGAAGAAGAGGCCTTTCTAGTCACCACGAGTAAAGGTACTACTGAGCCTGTTCAGCTAACTTCAAAGAAAAGAAGTGCAGGTGCAGCTACAACAAAAGACAAAACACCTCCAAAGAAACCGCCTGTGGCAGTTTCTCAAAACCAGCCTTTCACTCCCCCATCAACTTCTAAAATGTTAGTGGTGTCTGATTCCATGGAGTACAATATTGTTGATGACATGAAAAAGACCAAAGCCAACATAACTATGTTTGAGCTTAGCAAACTAAAACATCAGCAAAAGTTGCTCCTCAAAGAATTGAATGCTGTCCCTTCAACTCCTCTTCCTAGTTCAAAAGCCGCAAATGACTCAGGACAGTCTCCTCCAGGCATGGTTGAAGCCACAGACTCCGTCCTAATTGGTGACAGGTCAAGTTCTCACACTCCACCATTTCTCCTAACCTATGAAATTTATAATAGGAATCTGCACAACTGCTTAATTGACTCAGGAGCGTCTTCTAACATAATGCCAGCTTTAGTTTGTTCCAAACTGAACATCGAACCCCAGAAGTCCTCTATCCATATTGTTCAATTAGGCAGAACCAAGGTACAGGTCATTGGTGAGATTAACTCCGTAACCATCAGGTTGTCAGCTGATCCAAGAGTAGTACAAAGAATTGACATCCTTATAGCTGATATACCTGAGTTTTACGGTTTGATTTTGAGTAGAGACTGGTCTGAAAAATTGCATGGGTACATCTCTACTGATTGGTCACACATGTGGCTCCCCTATAAAGGAAAGCCAAATCAGATAAAGATAGACCGAGAAAAACATATGACCCATACAGTTACCGATTTTGAACAGGAGAATCACCCAGTTGCCTTCAACAATAATATTTTGGGTAATTATTCATCCGAGTCATTCTTTGGCAACTTTCTTGCCCAACCCTCCCCTTTCTCAATTGATCATTTCACATCTCAGATCGAAAATTTTTCACAAACACATATGTCTAGATGTTTTAATGATAATGAGAAGGTTGTAAATACTACTGTTAATACACCTTTATTTTGGTCTTTATACTTTGATGGCTCCAAGTCTAATGAAGGCTCAGGAGCAAGTTGTATTTTGGTTAATCCAAATGGAGAAAGAACAATGCTGTCTTGCAGATTAGAATTCGAATGCACTAACAACACGGCCGAATATGAAGCCCTAGTCCAGGGTTTATATAAAGCAATCAGCCTCAAAGTGCAATACTTAAAGGTTTTTGGTGATTCAGAAATCATTGTTAAACAGGTTAGAAACGCAATTCATTGCCTTTCAAATCATTTAAAACATTACCAAGCACTTGTGCAAGATCTTACTTCACAATTCTTAGCATTTAATATTTCTTCTATCCCCAGGTCCCAGAATTCAGCTGCTGACCTGTTAGCCAACCTAGCCTCAAGGCTCTTACCTTCAGAAGACTACAGCCCTGATAGATTTTCTGTAGAGTTAATTTTCAGACCTTCAATTCCTGACAATATCACCAATTGGAGAGTTTTTAATCATGATAATGATATCTTACATTTCTTGACTTCTGAAAAGTCCTATGATAACCAGATCATAGAGGAAGATGAACATGATTCCCAAATCAAAGAAGCATCCCAAGAAAATGCAATTCCCAAGCCAGTGGTGAAACTTGAGGATCTCTATGATATAAAGGACAGATTTAAACCTGTAACCAATTCAAAGATCCAAAGTTCTACCCTAAGATTTTAATTGATAAACTTGGGTACCAAGCAAATTCCTCAGAATATAAATTTAGGACTAGGACTTTCTATACAAGAAAAGGAAGCATTTGTTAAACTGTTGAGAAAGAATAAACACATTTTTGCTTGGAAATATGACGACTTAAAAACTTATGATACGTCTATTATCCAGCACACAATCCCAATGCTTCCAGATCAAAAACCTATACAACAGAAGCTAAGAAAAATACATCCCAATTTGGAAAGTCAGATTAAGTCAGAGCTTAACAAACTCCTCAAAGCCAAGATTATTTTCCCAGTCCGACATTCCAATTGGGTTTCTAATATGGTGCCTGTCAGGAAAAAGAATGGCGACATTCGAATTTGTATCGATTTCCGAAATTTGAACAGAGCGAGCTTAAAGGACAATTTCCCATTGCCTAC
>APFE031595975.1:71907-104504 GCA_000404065.3 Pinus taeda | reverse complement strand
AGTGCATTTACAATTTCCCAGATCAATTTCTTTAGTTCATTACAATAATAGTCTTTTATTATTATATGGTCAATGAGCCTTAATGTGAATCTACAATGCATGATTTTCATTCTGAAGTGTTCTTGATATCTTGAATTAAACATGATTTTGGTAATTTGAAACTAAACGTTGTTGTGATACACTAATCTATACCTGTACTTCATACTGTTTAGGAAAGATCATAATTTATCTGTAATTATTCTTAAAGAGGATCTTTCTAAGTTAAGAAAGGTTATGAATGTAGATCAGCTCATGTGAATAACTATTACATGATTGAAGCATGCTGTCACAATTAGATGATCCCTTTGGATTGCATGAAGTAGTTCCTTGATTAACGAAGAGTGCGCTTTGACTTTGGAAATTAATTCTTTATTTAGATATTAAGATTGGTTGAAGCATCTTTTGGTTTGAGGAAATTATTTGAACCAAACCAAAGATGCTACTAACACAACTGATATAAGAACATAGTGCTCTAGTCCTGAGGCTTAGAGCTCCTGCATGAAGAAATAAATCTTCAGTGCAGGTGTAAAATAGACTTCCAACACCTAAAACTTGTTTTGGTACTAGTGAAATAACATTACAGAAGTACAAGAATAATAGCTTAGTGCAGGGAGAAAGATCTATAAGAAGTCATATATCTTCAAGGATCCAATTATTAACTTGGACACAACTATACTGAAGATAAACATAGATTTACATTTTCATTAGTCAAATATTGTTTGCAAGAAGTTTGAGAGTTTTTTTCATGTATTTTCCTACAAAAGTACTTTCTTTCACATTCCAGCACTAAAATATCTTTGGTGTAAATTTTTGGGTAATCTTTTATTTTTTATTCTGCAAGATTACAATTAAGGAACTAGGAATAGATTTTGGAAAATTTCATACCATTTTTAGAATTTCCTATGCTTTGTCTCTAAATTTACGAAACCCCCAGGTTGACAATTAAGTGTTGAAGGAGTCTTCCTAACTGCAATTCTTGCACCCAACATTTTGGTGTCATTTTTGAGGAGGCTGTGGTGAAGTAAAATTATAAATGTGAACACGAATGAATTCCTCTAGCCCTATGATGGGTCTAGCCACAACAGATACATTCTATGGAATATTTCCTTAGGTTAGAACCAAATAAGAGTGCATACCTCTTAGTCCGCTTATCATGTTCGATGACGTCCTTGCTTGCTCAGTCCGGCTATCTCTCGCTTCCTTCTTCAAGCACCTGAAACAATTAAACAACAAAAAAACGTGATAATAGACAAATTGTAATTAAACCTACTTAACAAGTCAAGAAACATTAAGCCATGAATGTGTAAGATGACAAAACATGTAGGAAATCAATCGATAGTTACATATATTAATATCAAAGAGATATTAGAACCATTTTTCTTAATGTTGTAGTCCTCCTCTGACAAGACCAGGTTCCCACACACTTCTGCTAGCATTCCATGATGGCCTCAATCAACAATAGTTTTAAGGCTCTTCCCTTTAGGCTTCACTTCAAACCAAATCACACTTCTTCCTCACACAACTAGATAGCTACAAATAGTAATAGCTTGTTGTCTACTCCAAACCAAAATAATATAAGCACACTAATATCAACACTCACACTAACACTAGCTTGTGCTTCGGAAAAAGGAGGTTTATACAGGATGAATGGATGGGAGATGGATCCTCTTCTCATGGGAGAAGTTCTTATCCCTGGAATTAGTTCCATCATTATAGGGGAAAGGCTCCCAAACTCACATCCTCGACCCCATCTGGCCAAACCATTTACCATAATTCCATTACGAAGCTTCTAGAGTTGGAAGCTTCGGCTCTTAATTCAAAAAACTTTCCAAAACAGGACTAGAGCGACTGAAACACAACTCAGTCACTCTGGTCTGCACGAGGAGTAGTGCTAATCTCTACACATTGGTGTGGGGTAGACAAAGGTCATTAGCGTCAATCTTGTAAACTGGGCAAAACTAAAGTTTCAGGGTAAATGGTGCAAAATGGAATTGATCTGCTCATGGAGACTTACACAATGGTAGTTTCTTCATGAAGGAAAAGCATGTGGGGTTCACTGTAGAGGTCCTACAAGATCAAGGAAAGGGGAGTACAGGGACAGTGACAAAATGTTGTGTAACAGATGCCCCCTAAAGCGTGAAGGCTGAGCTAGAGTGAGGGATGAAATGCTTTATAAATCAGTGCAGGGAACCAGTCTACTGTCGGAAAACCTGCAAGAAAGTACATATACATATACATAAACTGAGATATTTTTCAAATGACACATGAATTGTGGCATGAACGTAACCATCCAGAGAATGATCATGTAAATGGATCCAGGTATGGGCACAACCATCCGTCAAAGAGGATCATATCAAAACCGCGGTATGGTTGCAACCATCCAACAATGAGAAGGATCACATATGATAACTTATGGTTTGGTCGCAACCAGCCATCTGATAGAGACATGCATATGATCATAACCATGTCACACCACTTCGCAAACTAGACTTTTTTGATCTGAGTCTAGGGTCTTGCACTCCAACACGATCTGATCAAAGTAAAAATTCTAACATGTGAATATATGTGTTGATGTCGAACATGCTAGAAAGTCGCTTGATTACCAGTCAATGATGTAACCTGCTAAAAAGCACGAGAGAAACCACCAATAATGACAATGGTCCTCAAGGTACTATCATCACAATCCATAGAATGTGAATAGAGGAACTGAAGTCGAACACCCGTGAAATCACTTGATTGAAATCCAATGATCTAAACTTGTCATCGAGTGCAAAGAACTTACCATTAGGGCATGCAATCTCTAAGGTATTGGAAGGGAGTCTCTCGGTCAACTAACCAGATAATGAGTTGAAGTCTTTGAAAAGTGACCATGTCGAAGGAGAGCCATAATGAATCCCACATCATCGATGTGAGATGACAGGATGCACATTGATTTTGGATGATACAAAGAATTAGAGGTAAGTGTAACTACAGAAGGACAACTCTTGAACATATCAGCAACACAACTGGAAGTTTGGTAGCTTTTAGATCCATAGGATTGTTGGTTATGATGATGTGGCAAATATCAAATGGAAGGAAAAAATGAACGACCCAAACCTAGGAAGGTCAACGATACAAAGGAGGATATCCCAACCCGACACGAAGTAGAAAGTGTCATGTTCAAGAGTGAGCTACCGACACAACTGATAGATTTCCAAATTTTCCCCCACCATTTCTGGCATGTACCCCAATTATTTTTAAATCGCAAGCTTGAAGGGGATAACATATGCTTGCACTGTAAGTTCATCTTTCGAAAAAATTTGACCTAGTAAGCTTAACGATCCCTAGTAAGGAGAATCTCATGTTCATCATGGTGACGAATCCAATGTCGTTTAATACTTTAACGAATCCGAAAAAAGGTGTAAATCGATATCTTTTTCATGTTTAGAGAGTTTGAAAAAGACACGTAAAAGAAAACTCTACATGGTCCCTTTTCGTATGTTTGTGTCTCTTAATGCCAAAAACGTAGAAAACAATACTTGAGAGAATCACTTGACCATTTCAGTAAAAGAGTACCTTTTTCGTAAATAGTGCCTCCTAGCATGAAAAAGGGGTAAACTTATACTGGGCATACGACGTTTCACATCTGTTAACGAGTTCGAAACGACAAGAACTCGACCATCTTTTCGCTTTTAAAGGGTCAGAAAAGAGCTAAAATGTGACTCATCATCATCATTGAACATCCATCACCTGTCACTGCACAAGTAAGGTAAAGCGTATTATCGAGTCCTTGAGGCAAACTAGGTTAAAATATTTACAAAAACCTGATATTGTCATGAAAAAATGAATAAAAAGGGGAAAAGTAAATATATTTTTACCATTTACCATTTTACCTTTGCTGTGAAGACATTTTACTCACTTTTGCCCTAATTGTTCTGGAGCAAATTGCGGGAGATCCCGGAGATCAATCGACGAGCCACCAGTTCCAGGTAACAATTGAATCCCTAAGCTCCATTTTTATGTTCTTTATTTTAGCTTTTAGCCACTTTTTTAGGTTTTTGAGGAGGTTTCTGAAAATATTTTTCGCCCTCTGTCGGCGTGATTTCCAGGCACGGAATCGCGTCGCCTGAAGGTGATTAACAAAGCGATCCACGCCGATTGGCACAACTATTTTTAAACAGGTGTGCTAGCGCCATGAATAGAGAAAAACACTATTTTATCAAAAAGTGACCTTTTAAACTTAAATTTTATGTGCCAAGGATGATTATTGACTCAAATTAATGGCTTTTGCAGGAAAGAATCACTGAAAATGACGAACTAGAAAGAATTGGAACATGAAGATGTTGACACCCAGGCAATGAATGACCCAAATTTCCTGGAGGCATTGAGGGCTTGTGGGCTCCTCAATTTATTTCTTACGCCAGGGATGTGGGCCCAACCCGAGTTTCTTCGATACCTTATTAGTCTTTGGGACATTAATTGGGAGATCTTTGTCATTGGCGACCAGGTGATGGAGTTGGAAACTTCAGATGTATACTTCATCACTGGACTTTCCCGCAGAGGGGAGCCGGTGAACTTATATTGGTTATGTCTAATTGGGGAAAATCATATCTTCCTTGCTTGCTGAACACTACGCTAAGGCCCTAAAATCCAAGAGTGGGAAGACAGATATTTCTAGTGTGTGTGATCTGACACTAAGGGTGCTTCTATTGACCATCAATAGAGTGGCGGTGTCCTGGGTGGAACATAAGACTAACAAGTCGAAGTTCCTTTATGCTATTGACTACACAACTCCCGTGATCTTCAACTAGGTAGAGGCCATGAAGATGAACATCAAGCGCTAGTTGTCCAAAGCTAAGGTGGGGAATCTAAAGCAATTTGGCTTCAGATCGGTGCTTGTGACCTTCTTCCTATAACGAGTACCATTGTTCCAGTATCAGCTGACTGAGGTGGATCCTCCTATGCCACGCAATCTGCGGATGGCCAACTAGAGCTACTTGATGCCCAGGATCACTGGGGGTCAGCACATGTCATACCGACCTGGATTATTTTCATGGCTATGACGACCAAAGATCGTCATGGAGGACTGGCCATACAGCGGCATTGATTTGCGTGGAGATCTAGACATGCCCTTACCAAATGGGGAGGACTTCAATGACGAAGGTAAAAGACCAAAATTTTTAATTTTGAGATTTTTTAATTGTTTTTGGTATATATGTGCTTATAACTTTTCTCTTGTTAATGTAGATGTTGGACTGGAGCGGCTTGATGGGATGTCCCCAATAGCCAGCTACATCTCCCATCTTATCAATGTTGTTGCCCCTTATCAGAAATGTAGTGACAATGAGGAGGATATCACGAGGTACCTTGAGGGGTTGACTCGTGGTATCCTAGAGTATGCTTGGGTAGGAGACATTCCTCATTAGTACCAAAGACACACGGTGGGAGTCTCATAGCAGATTTACCAATTGCTAATTCATGTTGCACTAGTCGTATCATGCTACCATGATCACCAACTGATTAGTTCCTAGCTTCAACACTTACATATTTTTTTAGGCTTGCATGCCACGATATATGAGGCTTGTGAGTCACTGATGTTATTTTAGACACATATTATTTTTTGGGGTTCTGATGTATCAAACATTATCACCATATATATATATATATATATATATATTATATATAATATATATATATAATATATATATATATATATATATATTATTATATTATTATATAATATATATATATATATATATATATATAAATATATATATATATATTATATATATATATGTATGTATAGATATATATATATATATATATAGATGTTGTATTTTACTATCTGCTATGGTGCAAAATGGTTTGTTTTATCTTTTACATGTTTTGTAAATGTCTATCCAACACATGATTAGCTACTGCATCTATCAATGTATTCATGCATCTAGGAATATGATGATATGTAATGTAATCAAAATGCCTTTCCAATAGATGAATACAGAGATACATTCTCAATATTTGAGGGTTTCTGATGGAATATTTCCCGTTGAGTTGAAGGACAACAAGCTGTGAATCCAGGTCAACAACCAATTCTCTGATTCCCATAGTGATGGCTTCTGACAACGGTTCGATGACCTCACTGTATTCAACAATGTTGTTGGTTGTGCGACCTAGACAGATACCTTGAAGGCCAATCAACGCATCGTTAGGGTCATAAATATCCCATTCCATGGATGATAGCTTCTAGGTACTATGGCAAGAACCATCAGCAAAGCCAATGTGGGGAGTCGCAGACATCTGCAAAGTAAGAAAAGCATAGTAAACAGGAAAGTTTTTTGAAAACTATCACACAAAACCACGTTGTACAAAAATGAATTACACACTAATGTACACAAGTAACCATGTAATATTACCTAAGCATAGTATTTCTTGATATGGGAGTCCATGTTGGGACTCGGGTAATTAATCAACACAAATGAATACCCGAGTTTTATTGTTGCCATGACGAGTAAGCATCGACCCGACCAAATAATGATGTAGAACTCATGTAAGGATTTTTCCCCCTGCCCCCTAGGCGAGGGAGGGTTACGAGTCAGAGAAAAATTGGTGAAAACTTGGGGAGGGTGAAAAATCCTAAATCCATGAAGGGATAGAGGAGCCCTCAGTTGAAATATCTTGACCATGTCAGCATAAACTGACACGTCAATAAGCAGCTGAGAAAAAAAAATTTCAAGACACATAGAGTTGATCATTGGACGAGGCAAGAACAAGGAGCAATGATGAGTATCGATCCAAGGTGGTTCCTCGAGAGACATGACTTCCATGATACCTCCATCAGCAAGGAAGGTCTCGATTAAGGGATCAAGTGATTCCAAAGTGCTAAGCCACGACGATTGAGAGTACGTATCAAGAGAGGTCTTCGACATGTGAGAATCAGAGGATGCAGAGTTTGAAGCCGAGACAATTTCCATGTAATTGACTTCGCAAGACTAAGCAACATAACTTCGCCCTAGGTATCAATAAGATCTTGTGCATGTATGACCCAAGGGTCAGATTTGACCGAGATCATGTTGACAGAGGCAACATGAGGAGGTGGAAGTGGAAAAATTCCTATTAAGGCTGAATCTTTGAAGAGACCTACCCCCACACTCTCATAGGGAGCACCAGTGTGCTTGATGTATGGAACATTGCCATTCGAGGAGGAAGAGACAAAGAAAGAGTGTAGGTCAACAGTGAAAATCTTCCCTTGATGGAGAAAATGAATCACACGGAATAAATAGGAGGCCACGGCATGCATGGCATGAGTCCAACTTCAGCCGAGTAGAAGATTATAATTGATATTAGCGTCAACAATTTCAACCTTGACTTGCACTATCTTGCCTCCCAAGGTGATTGTAAGGTTAGGTAAGACATCGTAGGGTGGTGAATTGCACCCATCGAAAATTTTCAAAGTGTTCAAAGATTGGTTCAGAGCAGGAGAACCAATAGCCTTACAACATGTGGTTGACATGATGCAGGTGGAAGCACCTTCATCAATGACAATTCGGTGGATGGTCTTCTCATTGGTGATTACCTTAATAAGAAAGGAAATTTGGTGAGGGAGCCATGGTACATGGTTCTTTATATCAAAACATATCAAATTGGAATCAGTGGGATCAATACCCCCGATAGCTGACAACAATGATTTCCTCTGTAATGGGCAGCTTTGGAGCACCTCGAGAGTCGACATGGATGATGGTGCCTGAGCCAAATCCTCAATAATATTGTAGTGCTGAGCAGATCGAGCGTTGCGATTATACAACGATTTCCGCAGCACACGTCAAGAGAGTGGTCGTATAGTGGAATCAGGGTTAGGGCGCTCAATATGTAGAGGGCCAAAACTCGGGGTAGAAGAAGAAGGTGAAGCTTCTTTCTCTTTCCTAGCTTGCGGAGCAAGAGTTTGATAGTCCTTCAACCTAGTAGCCACAATAATAGACATACTCATCATGAACACTTAAGATCCAGAGGAAGTAGATTGGGGTTGGTCTACCATTTGGGTCTACTGAGACTGAAATGGATCTTTGAGGATAGCAGGGGTCCCTTTGAGCAGGCGACTAACTTCGGATCATTGGGGACAATCCTTAATGTAGTGATCTTCCTCACAAATGAGGTAGCAATACTTAGGTTTCCATTACGAAGATTTGGCAGCAAACGATTTGGGAGGACCCTGTTTCGAGGCATTGGCTTTAGCTTTGCCTTTTCCTTTTCCTTTCTTCTTTCCTTTCGAGGATTTGTCTGCTGCAGTAGAATAGATAGCATGGACCTATGAGGTTTTGTCAGGTCTAGGTGGATTTTGGGATGAAACATTAGGAATAGCATTTGAGACTGACTTCTGTTTGGAAGAATTTTTAGTAGGGATCTGGGATGCTAAACCAATAACTCCATCGATGGGAGGAATAGCTGGTGACTTTGATGTTGCAAGATCAAATGATGGTCGCGGAGCATTAGGTAATAACTTGTATAAAGTTCTATACTAAGAGTAAACTAGATCCAAGTACTGGGCACGAGCGATGGTCTGTTCTTCAGTAATGCATCCACCCATAGCTATATCGCGAGAAATTGGGGATATGAATGATTTGGTAAACTATTCAGTGCACGACTGATCCGCAATATTGAATTTGATCAGCTGATGTCTATGTCTCTATTCATGGATGTGATTAGAGATGTGTGTTGTAGTATCTTGCTTAAGTAGTGTGAGAAAACAGGTGTCAGTTTCATAGCAAACTAGCAGCTGAAAATTCATGAGGAAAGCCATGGCTAAAGAGTTAAATTCATGGTAAGTACTTCGAGGTAGCTCGATGTACCACTTTGCTGTAGCACCCGTGAGGGTTTGTTGGAAAATATGGAGACGAATAAAATCGTCCACATATGAGTTCAACAAGCACCAAAGGTGATATGTCATCACATGGGCATGAGGATCTTCTTTAGCTTTCCCATCAAACTTTGGGCAATCACTTCATATCTTGGATGCCACTAGAGGCCAATACGGAAAATGAAGGATCAGATCATTGGTAAGGTGAGATACATATGGCAACTCGAGTGTAGCCAAGAAAGGTAATTGGGTGTTAAAAGGCATGGGAGGTAGGTAAGCAGGGCCATAGGGATGAGCCCATCCCTGTTGGTAAGGATATTGGCCCCACAATGGGGGATTTTGGCCATATGGCATATGAGGCAGCCCCCATTGTTGATTACCTTGACCATAGGGAGGGTTTTGACCTTGAATACCTTGGAACTGTCCAACCATAGGTTGTTGATAAGCAACATATGGATTAAAAGGTTGTTGAGCCTGTTGACCTTGGACATATGGATATGGGATCTATTGTCCTTGAACATACGACCGATGAACATGTTGTCCCTAAACAAGAGGGTTGGGGACTTATAGTCCTTGGGCATAAGGTTGATACACATGTTGCCCTTGGACATAGGGATTTTGTACCTGATGCCCTTGACTAGTAGGATTTTGAACCTATTGACCTGGGACATGAGGATTTTGAGCCTAATGTTGCAGGGCTTGACCTTGACCTTGCTCCTGCAAGGGTTGACCTTGTTCATATGTATACAAGGGTTGTTGTTGCCCTGGTTGGTTTTGTTGTTACAAGGGTTGACCTTGTGGTTGCAAAATTTGTCCCTAGGGCTGTAGAGGTTGGCCCTGCGAGGACATGGGTTAAGAGGTGTGCGGAGCATATTACATCTGTTTTTGTGTGGTTTGCTACAAGTGTTGCAAAGGCTAACCTTGTGATTATTACAGCTGACCTTGCTACGGGATAATTTTCCCTTTTTGTTGCGTGGAGATCCCTTGCTGCAACAAAGGTTTCCCTTGTTGTTGTAGAGGTTATCCTTGTTGTTGCAACGGTACTTGAACAGTGCCATGGAAATTACCGAACTGAATCTGGCCATCGACAGGCTGGATGTACTACACAAATTGGAGGGTGTAAGGTTGATTAACCATTCCTTGAGAATCATATCGAACGTAAGGATTTTGGTATTGGACCTGAGCCCCACAGGGCTACTGAGACTAAACATTGCTTGATCCAGATGGACCAATGGGATTCTGAACTATTGGTACCAGACATTGGTTGATCCAGTAGGATCAGTAGGGTTATAAATAATACCAGAAGAAGGTTGGTTTTATACCAAGCATATGAGCTTGTTTGACACTCACATTAGTGGCACCTAACACCATAGAAATATTTAGGTTTTTCCCCCCATAACCTGGCCACTAACTAGCGGGACAGAGGAACTGACAGGACAATCTTTGAAACTATCAGCTATGCCTAACGGGTAACTGGGATTGATGATACAAGAGTATTTGGAATGGTGGGTTGCACTAGGACTAAGGTAACAGCATGTTGGGAATTCGTGTTCATAACGAATGGACCTAAAGTAGGCTTGGTGCCTGACGCCCATACAAGATTATGGTAAAGTGATGACGCACTAGGTGTACCTGAAACCAACTACGTCAAAGCCACATAGTTGGGTGGAAACTGGCGGGAAATACCTTTTGAAAAAGGGAAACCCTCAGGATGAAACTGCAATTGCAATTCTTCCCCCTCAACAGTGTGTGGAGTAGAAACTTTAGACTCATTCGAAGATGTGACTGGAGCATCGCCTTCGAGTTCCATGTTTGAAAACAAACGATGACAAATGGTCGAATGAGTATGAGGGGATAGTTCCAAAGGAACACCCAGCTGCTTGTACGAACTGTAATGATGTTGTAGTGATATCACAATAGGGTCAAACAGAGGGTTCAAAGGGTAAAAACTAGTCCAAGTTGACCGTCAATGATCGGCAAGTTCTCTGGAGTTTAAATGGGATTGTCTGGAGATTACGAGCCAAGATCAATAGATGACCTAGTATCAAAAGTAGGTGGAGGATGAGATGACAAGGGTTGAATGCTCAGAACAATTGTGAGTTCAACATCTTGGTTCTCGGGTGACTCTGGTAACTCAAGAAATGACTCCTCAGTCAATATTTCAGATGGAGGAGAGGAAGAGGAATTGGGTGAACCAGATGGTTCAAGCACAATGACCTTGTCTTAGTCGACAGAACAATTAACTTCAAGGCTTTAAAATGTTCTTTTAAGGGAAACTCACGATTTGGTCTCAGAAAAGACTAACAGGGTGTTTTTGGACCATCGTTAATCAATTATTAAGCTACATAAAAGATTGGCGCTCTTTCATTTTTTAAGAGTCGAGAAAGAAACAAAGATGACTCTATCACTTTCGATTGGAAACGAGCTCGAAAGGACAAGTGTTCGAATGATCTTTTAATTGTAATGAGTCAAAAAGATCAAATGATTACTCTAGATGATCTAGGTAAATAGTATTACCAGGCAACCGTGAATTGCAAAATACCTCCCTGCAAACCAAGAAGTACGAGCAGGCAATCTCCTTGAATGATGTGTTCGATGTATCACGCGTGCAAGGCAACCGAATCAGCTTCCTAAGGATAAAAGGGTTGAAGCCTAGTGGGGTCTCCCGTTATATACTCGATGGTACGGGGAGCACAAATCCATACTAGCATTGTCTAATTCCGAAGCTAACGAAACCTACTAGGTTTAAAGACGTCGGAACACATCTCTAGCCTAGACCTTCTAGATATGATCATTAATGTCAAATGCGCCTTAGGTTAATTGAATCCATTTTAAACTTGATCTTGAGTTATGTTTTAGTTTTCAAGTCTTAGCAATGTAACTCAAAAAACCTTAAATGTAACAAAATGAGACAAGGCCCTTTCAATTCGATGAAATTCCTACACTAGATAGGGTAGAAACTACTCAATCAAATGCAAACAATCAAGCAATTGGAAACAAAATGATCTTTCACTACCTCACTTTTTCAAAAAATAAACTAATGAAAAATGCATTCCAATTCCTAATTTCTTAATAAGCACTTATCTATTATTCCTTTCAAAATCAAACAAGTTCTCTTCATTTTTCAAATGTTGATGCAATACTAGTCTTTTAATGATGCAAGTTATCATAACATCATGATGTAACAAGCTAGAATTTTATACTCTTTCATGAAACAATGAAACAAAGTTTTCGCATATGAATCTTTTATTGAAAAAGTTCTTGAGACAATAAGCTCTTCAAGAAAATGAACACATGAAAAGAGAAACTCATTCAGACTAACAAAACACCGACTCTACCAATCACAAGACAAACAATGTAATCCATGCCGGAAAATAAACGTTTAGGAAAGTAAACGAAAACTTTTCAAACTTGTGTAAAAAGAGGTCAAAGTCATAAAAGGACCAAAAAACAAAATGAAAAGAGTAAGACACCTACAACCTAACTTACTAAGTTTGAAAACCGCTGAATGGACGACCAACTAGATGCCCTAGTGTTTTTCACCACTCAATGACTCAATCAATCAAGCAGAAAGATGATAATCCAACAAGCAAACAAAACCAAATGAAAAGTAACTTTCTAATCAGGGATAAAAAATTCATAAGGGCTTACGGGGTCAAAACCACAAGGGCATAACACACTGGCCAAGATTGGGGTCAAGACCTAATCTTCACTTACAAGCATCGACATGACTACCTAATTGACAACAAGTGCCAGAGGCTGGTCGGCGTGACTGTTTCTCAGAACCTCGCCCTAGTCGATGCGACTGTCAGAAAATTAAGCGCGGTGATCAAGGGAGCTAAGGAAAAAATTCAAAAAATTGAAACAGGGACAAGATCTGCTACTATGAATTTTAGACTCAGACTAGTAAGCAGGAGAAAATAAATAGAACTAAAGGGAAAAAAATGAACTAGAAAAGTTCTCACGAAATCATGAAATCCAAGACAAACAAAAGGATTGGGATCCCCAGTGGAGTCACCAATTTGTGGTGAAGTAAAATTATAAGTGTGGACACGAATAAATTCCTCTAGCCCGATGATGGGTCTGGCCACAATAGATACATTCTATGGAAGATTTCCTTTGGTTAGAACCAAATAAGAGGGCCTACCTCTTAATCCGCTTATCTTGTTCAATGATGTCCTTGCTTGCTCACTCCATCTATCTCTCGCTTCCTTCTTCAAGCACCTGAAACAAGTAAATAACAAGAAACAACAAATGTGATAATAGACAAATTGTAATTCAACCTACTTAACAAGTCAAGAAACATTAAGCCATGAATGTGTAAGATGACAAAACATGTAGGAAAATAATTGATAGTTGCATATATTAATATCAAAGAGAGATTACAACCATTTATCTTGACGTTGTAGTCCTCCTCTAGCAAGAGCAGGTTCCAACACACTTCTTCTAGCATTCCATGATGGCCTCAATCAACAATAATTTTAAGACTCTTCCCTTTAGGCTTCACTCTAAACCAAATCACACTTCTCCCTCACACAACTAGATAGCTACAACTAGTAATAGCTTGATTTCTACTCCAAACCAAAATAACATAAGCACACCAATATCAACGCTCACACTAACACTAGCTCGTGCTTGGGAAAAAGGGAGGTTTATATAGGATTAATGGATGGGAGACGAATTCTCTTTTCATGGGAGAAGTTCTTATCCCTTGAGGTAATTCTAGCATTATAGGGGAAAGGAGCCCAAACTGACATCCTCGACCCCATCCAGCCAAACCATTTACCAGACATTTGTTACGAAGCTTCTAGAGCTGGAAGCTTCAGCTCCTAATTTAAAAAAACTTTCCAAAACAAGACCGGTGTGACTGAAACATAGCTTAGTCACTCCAGTTGGCATGAGGATTAGTGCCAATCTCTACACATCGGCGCAGGGTAAACAAAGGTCATTAGCGTTAGTCTTGTAAACTGGGCAAAACAAAAGTTTCAAAGGAAATAGTGCAAAAGGGAATTGATCTGCTCATGAAGAGGGACACAATGGGAGTTTCTTCATGAAGGAAAAGAATGGGGGGTTCACTATAGAGGTCCTCTAGGATCAAGGAACGAGGAGTATAGGGACAGTGACAAAATGTTGTCTAACAGAGGTGATTTGAAATTGGTAAGAAATTTCCATTTTCTGCAATAGGGGTAAGTATATTGTTATTTATCTGAAGTATGCTTCTGTTGTTTTGAGGATTTTATGAGTGTTGATTCTTTTATTCATTGCAACAATTAACAAATTCTTTTTCTTTATAAGCATTTGAATTTTGTTTCTTTGGATTTGAGTTTCTTAAAAGGAATGCCTAAGAAATGTAGGGGTTCGAAGCCCAATAAGGGCCAACAAAATACTGAAAAATCTAAAAACTCTTCTCATATTGGACCTTCTTTTGCAGGTAGAAAGCCCAAGCAAATCCAGACTCGTATCATCGGAACAATCCACTTGGATTTCTGAAACAGTGATTCAAGTGTGACACAACCTCAAAAGGGGAAGAAGTAGGCTAACGGTAATTGGAAAGTCCAATTCAGTATTAGTCAACCTTCACCTTCTAGAAGTGATATGATTGGAGGCACAACAATGGCTGATCATGAAGACCATGCAGAGGGCACTGGCGAGAACCAAGTTAATGAAGAGCAGTCCACTTTTGGTTTTCCAATAGTGAACTCAGAAGAGAATGTAAAAATGAAGAATATTTCACCTTTAGCTCTTCCACACTTTCATGGTAAGGTGCACGAAGACCCAGATTCATTTCTTTTTCAGTTTGATATATTGTGTCAGAGTTATGATTATTCTTCTAATGCCTAGAAATTAAATTTTTTTCCTGCAACTCTCAAGGATTCAACCTTGTGCTGGTTCATGGGACTAGGAGGAAACATTATAAGTTCTTGGGACCAAATGAAGAGATTATTTTTAAATAAATATCATGAATATTGTAAAACTAGAGAATTGCAGGATGAGATCTTCACCATTGTACAAGGTGATGATGAGACTTTCGAGGATTACTTAGAGAGATTTTTGTATAAACTCCAAAGGTCCAAACACAAATTAAATTTAAGTACTATTCGAACCTTGTTCCCATGAGGACTTATTGAGGATTCTAGACATAATCTGAATTTGTTAGGACAAGGAGACATTGCTGAGAAAACTTTTGAACAAATTTGTGACTTGTATAGGAAGTTCTCCAGAAATAAATCTAGATCCACTAGAGGAGGTCGAAGCAAAACTAACAAACTGGGATCTACAAATGCTATGATCATTGGCTTGGAGAATAAAATGGATGACATGAAAATTGAAATAATGAATACTATTAGAAAATAAATAGACTCTTTGAAATTTCAGCAAAAATTAGAAAAGGAACCAAAGTCATTGTCTATTTTTTGTCTAAAGTGTAGAAAAAAGCATCCTTTAAGAGAATTTCCTACTGATATGAAAGGTGCTAATAAATGTGTGATTTTTGTAAAGGGCCATGCCACTGAAGAGTGTCCCTCCATACCTAGATTAAAATATGTACTTGAAGTAGAGTATTCCGAACTTGAGCCATTACATGTCATGGGAGCATGAAGAAACTGGCCATGGGTAAGTGAAGGTATGGCTCCTGAACCACATTTTTATGGCTATAATGTAGCTCCATATTCCTATTATAATAATAATAATCACTCTCAACATTGGCAGCACAGGAATCATTTTCATCATGGATAGTCCTCTCAACCTTAGCAACAAGGATGGAGAGGGCCAAACCATTCATATCATTCTATCTTGCTTATATGCCTTCATATCCTCCTTCCTATGCACCACACTATATGTCACAACCATATTTACCCTCTCTACCTCAACAAAGTCAATCATCGCCACCATTGCCTTTGCCACCACGATTCATACCACCTCAACTACATGCTCAACCGATATCGAATCCTAATAATAAGGTGGTACAACTTATTCATTCGGTTGAACTGTCCCCTTTTCCTACCTATCAAACCCTATTGGTTGGAATAAATGAGCTTCAATTGAGATCGGGAAGGGTGGTTAAACTAGAAAACCAAAAATAGTCCACGGTGATTATTGAGGAGAAAAATGAGGAGGTAACTCCTGATCATTCGAAAAACAATATCACCCTTCAGCCCATTCCCGTACCTTCAGATTCACCATCTTCTCCAAACTAGCCCTCCTATCCAGAGCGGTTGGTCATGAAGAAGAGTGACCTTGAGTCCATGCTGGCTTCTGAATTAAGGAATCTTTGTATAATGCTTCCTTTACTTCAGGCTATTTGAGAAATTCCCATATGTACAAATATCATTCGGGAATTATGTCTTAAAAATTCGAGGAGGAAGATAGTAGAACCTCAAACCATTCAGTTTATTGGTAAATCAGCGAAGTTGATGACAAGATGAGTATCTATGGAGAAATACACAGATCCTAGAAACCCAGTTGTTTCTGTCTAGATAGGTGATATCCTTGGATCTAATGTATTAATAAACTTAGGTGTAGCCATCAATGTGATGACTAGGAAAACCATGGAACAACTGGGGTTGGGCCATATTCGTCCTACACCCACCGTGCTTGAACTTGAAGATAGATCTAAAATCAAGCCCGATGGAGTATTGGACGACGTGGTTGTCTCTATAGATTCGTGGGAATACCTCATAGATTCCATTATGCTTCAGCCAAAGAATCCAGTGGGAGGACATCCTTTGATTCTAGGAAGACCACGGCTTGCCACGGTCGATGCTTGTATTGGATGTCGCTCTGGTGATATGTACATTTCACATGGAGAATCTAGGAAAAAGTTCACCTTATACCCACCTGTTATATCTATTCAGGAACTCAAGGATACCTTATGGTTAGATTATGATAGTAGTGATGAGGAGACCCAACCTATTTCTTCAATTCAGCATCATACCGAGTCTGCCCATGATGGTGAATTGTGAGATTTCTTGAACAATCTAGACACTATGCCTAATTTTGATACACTTCATCAAATCTTTGGTCTGTATTTTCAAGAAAAAATTGATTCCCAACCTTCCTTATCCCATACTATGGCATCATTCTCCTATACTCTTGAGCCTGAGACCACTCTTGTTGAAATTAGTCTAGGCAAATCCTTACACATTAGTTCAAACCTAGATTCATCTCAGTAAGAGCAGCTTGTTACCATATTGCGAGATCATTTGGACGCATTCACTTGGAGTTATGAAGACATGAAAGGCATTCCTCCTGAGACTTGTACTCATCATATCTATATGCAGGAGGGAGCCTAACCTGTCCAACAACCCCAGAGATGAATGAATCCCACATTAAGGGATATTGTTAGAGGGGAATTACAAAAATGCTTAGATGTCAATTTCATCTACCCCATTTCTGATAGTCAGTGGGTCTCTCCATTAGTGATAATCCCTAAGAAAGATAGGAGACTACATATTTTCTTTGACTATCAAGAATTAAACAAAGCCACTCTCAAGGATTACTTTCCCCTTCCTTCCATCAATAAGGTGCTAGATACCCTTTCTGGTAAAAAGTACTTTTCATTTTTAGATGGCTTCAGTGGGTCTAACCAAATCCATATCACACCCTCAAATCAAGACAAAACTACCTTTACACGCCCTTGGGGTACATTTTCCTACTGAGTGCTTCCTTTCGGCGTGTGTAATGCACCCGCTACCTTTCAAAGTGTTTTGTTGCCTATTTTTGCTGATCTTGAATTTGTTGAGATTTATATGGATGATTTTTCTGTGTTTGGTAACTCATTTGATGAAGCTCTTAAAAATTTAGAAAAAGCGCTTTTACATTTCCAAGAGGCCCATCTTGCTTTAAATGATAAAAAATGTAGATTAAAATGCAAAGCAGGAGTGGTTCTTGGTCATTTGGTTTCTGACAAAGGTATTTAGGTAGACCCCCCTAAAATTGAAGTCATTGTTCATTTGCCTGCACCCAAAACCCAAAGGGAAGTGATAGGTTTCCTAGGACACGCTGGTTATTACCGGAGATTCATTGAAATTTTTTCCAAGATTTCTGCCCCCCTTTTCGATTACTAGCTAAGGATAGTGAATTCACCTGGTCCACAACTTGCCAACAGTCATTTGAAACATTGAAGGAAAAATTAGTACAGGCACCAATTTTGAGAGGACCAAACTGGTCCCTGCTATTTCATATTTCCTCCTATGCTTCAAACACTTCCATTGGTGCAGGCTTAGGATAAGAGGATAATAAATAGTCTTATGATATTTACTACATCAGTAAAAATTTGTCGCCTTCCAAATTTAACTATACAGTGACTGAGAAAGAATTTTTGGCCATTATTTTTTCTATTATTAAATTCAAACATTACATTACAGGATATGAAGTTTATATGCATACTAGTCATTTTGCAATAAGACATTTAATGAATAGAACTTTAACTAGCGGTAGAGTGACTAGGTGGTTACTTCTATTACATGAATTCAATGTTACAATTATTGATAGACCAGGAAAGTCTAATGTCGTAGCTGATTATCTTTCCAGATTAAACAATCCTAGTGAAGTAATTCATGTTGATGATGATTTCCCTGACGAGCATCTTTTTTCTATGAAAGAAAAATCTCCATGGTTTGCTAACATAGCCAACTATTTAGTTAATGGAAAAACACCACCTCACTTATCCGCTCATGAAAAGCGGAATATCATTCAAAAAAGTGCTTCATATTCTTGGATACAGGGAGACCTCTTTTACACTAGACTAGATTTTTTTATTCGTAGATGTCTAAGAGAGGAAGAAATTTTTGATATTTTAAAATCTACCTATGATGAACCTTGTGGTGGCCACTTTGCTGACAAATGAACTACATATAAAAAAATTCGCACTGGCTATTTTTGGCCTTCTTTGTTTAAGGATGCCAAGAAATATGTTAGGCATTGTGATAGTTGTAAATGAATGGGTCAACATGTTCAAGACAATGAAATGCCTTTATGTCCTCAGGTCATGATTGTGCCCTTTGAAAAATGGGCTATTTATTTTGTAGGATCCATAAATCCCACATCTTTAAATAAAAAGCATATCTTGGTTTGTACTGATTTTGATACTAAATGGGTAGAGGCTAAAGCTATTTCTTTTGTCACTGAAAAAGTTGTTGTTGATTTTTTGTTTAATGAAATTTTTACTAGATTTGTTGTTCCTAGAGAAATTGTTTTTGACAATGGACCACAATTTGTTTCTAACTTAGTACAGGATGTCATGAATCAATATAAGATTTGGCATAGGAAATCTACACCATACCACCCGCAAGCAAATGGCCAGTGGAATCCACAAATAAGGTGGTCGAATCCATCCTCACCAAAATAGTAAACATGCATAGGAAGGATTGGGCTAGTTGATTCCTAAAGCCTTATGTGCTTATCAAACCACCTGGAGGAACAACTTGGGGCATACACCATATGAGTTGGTGTATGGAAAACAAGTCCTTTTGTTGATTGACTTTTAGATAAATACTTTCAGGACTTCAGTTCAATTGGGTCTAGATCTCTCACAAGGACAACAACAATGTTTGTTGCACCTAAACGAGTTGGATGAATTTCGAAGGGATGTTGTTTAATAGAATATTTTGGTGCATCAACAACGCAAGAAGTGGTATGGCCAGTTTATCAGGAAGAAATAGTTTCAACCAGGGGATTGGGTACTTCTCTATGACTCTAGATTTAAACATTTTAAAGGGAAGTTCCATACTTGTTGGATGGGACTGTATGAGGTGATTCAAGTATTCGACAATGGGGTTGTAGAAGTAAAATCATGGGCGAGATTCAGTTTTTCTTGTGAATGGGCATATGCTTAAATTATATTTTCAGACCATCACAAAGGAAGACTTCATGCAACAAGTGTAGCAGCAATCTGAACTTCATTTAGTAGGTGGCTATGCTAGCTTATTGTCATTTTATTTCTTCTCTATTGAAATAAAAGTTAAGGAAAATCCAAAAAATTATATAAATAATCAAAATAAGAAGAAAAAACAATTAAAAGAAAAAGAAAAAGAATTTTTTCTTGTGATTGTGTAAATCAATTCTACTGACATGATTGCAGAAGGATCAACTTGAAAACCAGCTTGCTGGCAGGAAGACCAGTTCCAATAAAATGGGAATGTTGCTTAATATTTATATGTGTTAACTATCACCAAGAAGAAGCAGGTTCAAGAACAGGAACTAGGCCTTGTCCAAGTTTGGGATAGCTCGCACTGAATTTTTTATTCAGGCAACACTCAATTTCCGCTGCATTTATTTTATGGATTAGAACTATGCAGGTAGATTTTAGGTGAAATTCTACCTTTCTTCTATTCCCATCTTAAAAAAAAAATCCCCTTATTTTCTTATTTTTATCCCATAAAGTTTACCATCCCTTTCTTCAAAGAATTTTTCCCTATCCAATTTTGTATTTCCCTCTTTTCCCTTCAAATTTTTTCCCTAAAATCCCTTTTTCAATTTGTCCCTCTTGGTGGTTTTGCTCTTGAATCCCTTGTCGTAATTTCCTTCCCATTATAAAAATTTATTCTTTTTCCAACTTCTTTTTTGCCCCTCATGGATCGATTGCAGTATCTGATGTGAACTCACAAATCAGATCGAAAGGCATATGTCAACACCAAAGAATGGCGAATAAAACCTCCTTTGTATATTCAACAATTTTTTTAATCTAGCCTATGAATTATATTCTATCAGAATTTTCTTTTGGTTCCTATTATGCTACAAATATCCCTGGTGCAGGAATGTGTGCTCGAGTGCAAGAAAATTCTATGTGGGCATGGGTAGTGCAGTCATGCTCGGTGCAGGCATGGTTGGTGCAAGCACATCCAGTGCAGGAACATTTAGTATAGGAATCCTCACTATTGAGCGCGCCTAAAAAAAAAAAAAAAAAAAAAAAAACAAAAAAACAAAAAAACAAAAAAAAAAAAAACCACATGTTCTGGTGCAAAAATACATGCTGAAGCTTATATTTTGTTTCTTGAACCTTTGTACAGGCAGAATAACTGTACCACCTACAAATCATGGCATTTAGTTTGTATTTTGATTAACTCTTTGTTTTATCATTTACTAAATTAGGAAGAAATCGTTTAAGTACAAAGATATTCTAGGTTATGAAATCATATCTTTTCAATGAATACTAAGTACACCTTATGTGAAATCATGGAGTAAATGCGGAATGGTATGATTCTCCCAAAATCCAATACTTACCTTCCCTTGGATCACTTGATAATAATGGCCTCACTCCAGATCCAACCTTGAATGGTCGTTATGTAAAATTATTGTTTAAACTGCCGCCACTTCCAATCATCATCACCTGTCTGTACTTACACCAATCCGCATTCACATCTGTGTAATTTTAATAATGAAGCATGATCTTTCGGGAAATTTTTGATATAACGACGGATGTATAGCTCGATCACCATTTGAGTTATTTTTGTTGTAATATCTTTTTAAAACTTTAGACAGAGATTTGGTGAATTCAAACAGACGTGGCACCTATAAGAATTGAGCCACGATCCATACAAGAGATGGAACAGATAGCTGAGTATAGGAATAGTCTTGTAATGTTTCAGGAATCCATGTTTCTCCCGATCCTGCAAAATTTTGATGGATTTGACTCAGTTGTTGCAATAACATTCACCTAGACCTTTGATGGGAGCCGAGCCAAGGTTGTTCATTAGAATTCACAACCACAGAAGAATCCATATCTCAGGCTATAGGTTTGCCAGCAGTAGGGGAGCAATGGTTCAAGAAGCAGAAGTTGGACTAGATGAACAGCCTCCAATGGAATGCTATGATTGGGAAGTGGAAGGATCTACTATATGTATTGCAGAAGTTCCTTACTTGTTAGGGTCGCTACTCACTAACTTTCTTATATCACATACGACTAATCTTACACTTTAAGTTTGGTAAGCTCATCAATTTCCCCTACTATCTGCTCAAAAGTTTAGAAAATTTGGTTAAAGGGGTTCAAAAAGGAAAGTCCAATCAGGCTACATCTAAATTATATCACCACGGGCTAATCACAATCTTAATTAAGAAAGAGCTAGAAGCTATAAATGTGACTTGGGAGGAATTCTTGAAGGAGTTTCAGGGGTGGAGTGTAGAGAAGTTGACTCAGAAGAAGAGTGCAGAAAAGTTGGCTCAGAAGAAGAGTGCAGAAAAGATGGCTCAGAAGAGTGCAGGGAAGTTGGCTCAGAAGAGGAGTGCAGGCAAGAATGAGAAATCAGAAACGATGAGCCCAAGTCCTACTAAGACCAGGAGGTCAGACAGGAGAAGGACTACCTCTTCAACGATAGATCATGTTCAGTCAACCTCTCTGATACTGTTGGATGACTTGCCACCTGCTTCACCAGGTAAAGATAATCTTTCAATTCACGCTAGGGAAACGACTCATACAATGGCCGATGGTGACTATGTGGAGAAGGAGGATGACACACCCTTGTTTGTCCTCTTTGGTAGAATGAAGAAAAGAAAAGTGATGTTGAGTACAAGTAAGGACCCAGCAGAGGGTCAGGTGGATTACAGGCACAGGGAAATGAAACTCTCAATAATTTCGAAGAGCATGGTCCTGAAACCCTTGGTGTGATGGACAAGAAAGGTACTAAAACCCCTCAATGATTTTGAAGAATAGGGTACTGAAGCCCCTGGTGAGATGGATGAGCAAGGTATTAAAGCCCTTAATGAATTTGAGGAGCAGGGTACTGAAACCCCTAGTAAATTGAATGAACAGGGTACTGAAACCCATGATAGAGTAAAAATGAAGGGCACTAAGACCCTTAGTAACATTGATATTTCGAGTTTTGAAACCCTTGATGATATTACAATGCAGGATCTGAAAGGCGGCCAGGATAACTTTGACCTTGATGATGATGGCACATGTCTTGAATTGACTACCGAGAAGTCTATGCCTGAGGAATTGAGAGTGGAGAACTCCACCCTCTATCTGAACAATCAGATAGAAGAACTCAAGCAACATATTTATGGCTTGGATGTATTAAACCAAGCCATGAAAGAGCAGAGTACAGTGCAAAAATGAGCAAACATAGAGTTGGTAGGAGAGGTGAAGGAGCAAAAAAGACAAGTTAAGATATGGAAATATCGGGCCTCAAAGTGTTATGAAAGTCTTAAAAAGGTGACCAAGAAACTCAAAAAGGCTTGAAGCGGGAGGGTAAAGATAATGGAAGAAGGGATCAGCATACAAGTTCAGAATTGAAGGGATGCTCTTCTATTTTGGTTTTTTGAAGTAGGTAAAGGTTGTGTGAGGACCCAAAACAACTTGAGGGGAGGATGTTGGTAGGTGAAATTACTTCATTTTTAACCGTTTTTCTCTTAAAAACCATAACCTTATACCTATTTTTTAACCTTGCAAACCTCCCTATTCCTGCACTAGTCCAATAATCGTGTATTTTCCTGCACTAGCTTTATATTTCATGTTTAATGGCTACGAATGTGTTTAATTAATCATTTTCATAGATTTTGTACCTTTAAATCTTTGCAACTAATATTTCTCTTCCTAAAACTATTTTATAGGCAATGTATTGATCATCTCGTTAGCATGGTTGAGTGCAGGTAGGATTCTTGCACCACTGGAAAATATTTAACTGTCATGACAGCTCACCATTCCATGCAGACACTGTGTTCTAGAACGATCAACTCGAGTTAGGCTCAAAGCGAAGAGGAAAGTCAGGAATATGGTGGAGATTGGGTCGTCGGCTGAATACCTAGATTAGCGTTTTGTTATAGCCAAAAGGCTTAGTATGCACTGTTATTTTTACTTTGTAATATACGAAAGGCTCAAATTGGAATGCTTGATGTAATTTGGTTACAGCAGCAGGCCTAAATGAATGTATAAAGTATAGGATTCAGATAGAAAACGGTAGCGAGCGATAGCTATAGCAAGGATATTGTGATTACGTTATTCTGTAATTTTGTTGGTATCGCCCTCATACTGGGCTGAATTTGAACTCATGATGTATATTTTTTTATTATTAATAGAAAGGGATTGCGCCATGATTTCTCAATCTTGCATCATAATTCTGTGTCGATGTGTTGATTAAGAGCTGAATCTTTACGTTTCCTAAATAGGGAAATGAGTTGGTTGGCTAGGGCCCAACCAACCAAACTCATTTTCCCTTATGTTTTTCTTTTCGATTAAGGTGTGTTAATTTCGTTTAAATGCAAAGTGTGAAGTAGATAGATGCTTTTATTCTTCTGCAAAGTTTAAATCTGATTTCATCGCTATGTGACGAATCTGTGGTGTGCATGCTCAATTGAGTTTAAATTTTATGATTTCCTTCCTTAAAGTTTAATCTCGATTTTGTCTGGATCGTGCAAGCACGCATTCCTACACTAGTGCATTTATAGTCCCATTGATTGATTTATTTGGTTCATTACATTAATAGCCTTTTATTCTTATATGGTCAATGAGCCTTAATGTCAATCTACAGTGTGTGATTTTCATTCTGAAGTGTTCTTGATATCTTGAATTAAACATGCTTTTGGTAATTTGAAATTGAACGTCATTGTGATACACTAATCTGTACATGTACTTCATACTGTTTAGGAAGATCAGACTTTATGTGTAATTATTCTTAAAGAGGATATTTCTGAGTTAAGAAAGGTTATGAATGCAGACCAGCTCATGTGAATAACTATTACAGGATTGATGCCTGTTGTCACAATTAGATGGTCCCTTTGGATTGCATGAAGTAGTTCCTTGATTAAGAAAGAGTGTGCTTTGAATTTGGAAATTAATTCTTGATTTAGATATTAAGATTTGTTGAAGCATATTTTGGTTTGAGGAGATTATTTTGAAGTTCTTTTCACCTTTGCAAGTTCTTTTCCTAAGTTAACACACTATTTTTTTCTTATAAGAACGATTGGAAAACTTGGTGAAGGAACCTCTATCTCGGTATAGTAACCGATCTCCTGATATAGGAACAGAGTGATCTAGTCCTGAGGCTTAGAGCTCCTACATGAAGACATAAATTTATAGTACAGGTGTAAAATATGCTTTCATCACCTAAACTTTGTTTTGGTACTAGTGCAAGCACATTGCAGAAGTATAAGAATAATAGCTTAGTGCAGGGAGAAATATCTATAAGAAGTCAGATATCTTCAAGGGTCCAGTTATTAACCTAGCACACAACTATACTGAAGATAAACATAGATTTACATTTTCATTAGTCAAATATTGTTTGGAGGAAGTTTGAGAGTTCTTTTCATTTATTTTCCTGCAAAAGTACTTTCTTTCACATTCCAGCAGTAGAATATATTTGGTGTAAATTTTTGGGTAATATTTTATTTTTGATTTTGAAAGATTACAATTAAGGAAGTAGGAATGGAGTTTGGAAAATTTCATACCATTTCTGGCATTTCCTATGCTTTGTCTCTAAGTTTACAAAACCCCCAGGTTGACAATTAAGTGTTGAAGGAGTCTTCATAACCACAATTCCTGCACCCAACACACCTTAGGAGAGATTGTCTGCAACATTAGGGTGGTAGGCCTAAGATATACAGTGCACAGGAGGTGCATGTTGTTGGGGATGTTGGTCAGAGCATTCCTCGTATTTACGCAGTAGTGGAAAATATACAGGCAAAACACAAGGCATATATCATTGAGATGGACGGTAAGCTTTGTGATAAAGTTATTTCTATTTTGATTAAACCTAGATCTAATTATAACTATGTTAGTCCTGACTCGATGGATAAGTGTGGTTTAAGTAAGGAATTGCATGCAGAGTCTTGGTTAGTGTAGCTGGCTACAAGTAGAAAGAAGCAAGTTCATCATTGGGTAAGAGCTTGTGCATTTGAATTGAATGGTATGATTATCGCAACACATTTAAATGTATTACCGTTGGGATCATACAGTATTTTGTTGGGCATGGATTGGTTGTATCTTCATAGAACCAAGGTAGACTGCTATGAAAAAACCATTGAGTGTGTTGATGCCAATGGGGAACCAAGAATCTTGCAGGGTAAGAAGTAAGCCACATCAATTAGGATGGTGATAAATATGAAAGAAAAGCGTTGCCACAGGAAAGGGTGTATGTTATTTGCAGTACGCATTTATAGTGATAAGGGTAAGGAGTTTGAGGATGCAGATGTGTTGAACAGTTACCCAATTTTGCAACAGTTTTAGGATGTATTTCTTGAGGAAATCACAGTTTTTCCACCTCACAGGGAGGTAGACTTTTCAATTGAGTTACTGTCAAGGGCATCTCCAGCATCAAAAGCACCTTACAGGATGAGAACACCTAAGTTGGTTGATTTAAAGTTGTAATTGAATGAAATGTTTGACAAAGGATACATTAGGTCAAGTGTATCACCGTTGGGCACACCATTATTGTTTGTGAAGAAGAAAGATGGTACTCTCATATTATGCAATGACTATAGGTAGTTGAACAAAGTGACCATCAAGAACAGGTGCCCTTTGCGAGGGTTTGATGACTTGTTCGATCAACTAAAGGGAGCAGCAATGTTCTCGAAGATTGATCTGAGATCCATATACCATCATGTACACATCAAAGAGGAAAATATTTACAAGATTGTGTTTCGGACTAGGTATGGACAATATGAGTTCATTGTTGTTCCATTTGTCTTAACTAATGCTCCAACTACATTCATGTTCTTGATGAATAATGTTTTGTGTTCATGCTTGGATAAGTTTGTCATTGTGTTCATTGATGATATACTCGTATGTTCTAAAAATGAGGAAGAGCATGACGAGCATTTAGTAGCAGTGTTGGGGTTGTTGAGAGAGCATCAGTTGTATGCTAAGCTTAATTAGTGTAGCTTCTTTAACATTGAGTTGCATTACTTGGGGCATGTTGTATCCAAGGAGGGCATTGCAGTAGATCCAGAGAAGATAAGGACCATCATGGAGTGGGTAGCTCCTAAGAGTGTGGATCATGAGGTGAGATATTTCATGGGTCTGGCACGCTATTATAGAAGGTTCGTCAGGAACTTCTTATAGAATTCTTATCCTATCACATCATTGCAAAGGAAAGGTAAGAAGTTCGAATGGAAATAGGAGTGTGAAGCTAGCTTTGAGTAGCTCAAGCAGTTGTTGACACATGCACCAGTGCTATAGATTACAGATCCAAACAAAGAGTTTGTGGCATGCACAAATGCTTGCAAGAGTGGGCTTGGTGTAGTCCTTATGCAAGATGGACAGGTGGTATGTTATGAGTCTTGGAAAATAAATGAGCACGAGAAGAACTACCCGACAAATGATCTTGAGTTAGAAGCGATCATACATGCATTGAAGATGTGGAGACACAATCTTTTTGGCAGGAGGTTTGTACTTATGAGTGATCACATTGGGTTGAGGTATTTGTTTGACTAGCCGAATCTAAATGTTAGGCAAGCTAGATGGTTGGCCATGATCAGCAAGCTTGATCTCGAGATTGGGTACATCAAAGGTAAAGAAAATATGGTGTAGATGCTCTCAGTAGGTGGGTATAACTAAATAACTTGGCAGCTATGAACTCCTATGGGACAAATCTATAGGATAGGATCTTGCAATTAGGTTAACAAGATGTTAGGTATATGGAGATTGTGCACAAATTGCAGGAGAGTACTAGTACATGTGCAGGTGTAGGTGCATAGGATATGGATTATTTTCTTACAACAAATGGATCGGTTAGGTTTTGAGACAGGATATATGTATTGAATAACAGTGAGCTCAAGAAGGTAATCTTGAGGGAGTTTCATGTGAAACCTTATTTAGGTCACCCAAGTTATCATAAGACACTGACAACAATGAAGAGATTTTACTATTGGCTGGATTTGAAGAGGGATCTAGCAGAGTTTGTGGCAAGCTGTTTTGATTGTCAGTGAGTGAAATCAGAGTGTAAACATCCATATGGACTTCTATAGCTAATTGTGATTCTAGAATGGAAATGGGAGGTTATTTCCATGGATTTCATCACATGGTTGCCTAAGGCAGTGAAGTAGCATGATTCCATCATGGTCATTGTGGAAAGGTTAACAAAGGTTGCACACTTCATTCCAGTGAAGTCAGCATTCTCAGCTAGTGATGTGGCATAGGTATTCATCAGAGATGTGGTTAGATTGCATGGTGTTCCAAAGAATATTGTGTGATATAGGGATGCAAATCTCACTTCCAAGTTTTGGAAGTAGTTATTTTCAAGTTTGGGCATAGAGTTGGCCTTCAGCACAACTTATCATCCACAGAAACATGGACAGATAGAGAGGGTCAATAGGATATTGGAGGACATGTTGAGGATGTATGTGATGCATCAACACCGGAAGTGGGAAGGGTATCTCCCTTTCGTAGAGTTCACATACAACAATGGTTATCAGGAGTCATTAAGGATGAGTGCTTTTGAGGCATTGTATGGGTGGAGTTGTAACACTCCTATCAGCTAGAGTGATCTAGTTAGCAGGGTGTTGATAGGACCAGAGATGTTGGTAAACATGGAACAAGAAATGCAAGTGATCAAGAAGAATCTAAATGCAACATAGGATGGGCAGAAGAGTTATGCAGATAGGAATAGGTTGTTCAAGGAGTTCTAGGTTGGGGAATAGGTTTACTTGGGCATCAAACGGAAGAAGAGATCCTTGTGGATTGGATCTTGTGCCAAGATGGCACCATGGTTTTGTGGACCCTTTAGTATTGTTCATAGGATTGGGCTAGTAGCGTATCGACTTGGACTGCCTTTGATAGTGAAATTCCATGATGTTTTCCATGTATGTCTGCTTAAGAAGTATATTAAAGATGTTGATCATGTGATTGACTGGTCTGTATTGTAGGTGGAACTAGATGGAGAATTCCAGCTGGAGCCTCAGTGTATATTGCAAAAAAAGGTGTTCATGCTCTAGAACCGAGAAATTGAGTAAGTTAAAGTGCAATGGAAGAACTTTGGGCCCAACGAAGCTACATGGGAGATGGTGGATCATATGCGGGCTATGTATCCTTATTTTTCAGTTGAGGCAAAGGAGCTTTGATATGGTGGTTTGGTATATGCTTTGATATGGTAGTTTGGTATATGCTTTGATATGGTGTTCTGGTGTATGCTTTGATATGTTTTTTGGGTATATGATTTGATATGGTGTTTTAATATATGCTTAAATATGGTGTTTGGCATATGTTTTGATATATGTTTTTGTATATGATTTGGTATATGTTTTTGGTATATATTTTTGGTGATGTTTCTATATGTTCATATCTATATGGATGCTATAAAGCTCCATTATGCAGTATGGGTGTCATGTCATTATGATTATGTTGTCATGTTACTATGCTATCATGTGGTTCTGTTATCATGATGTTATGATGTCAAGTGGTTTGGCACTCAACAAGATGATCATTGTAAATACCATAATAAGTTATGTTATAAAGCTTCTATATGCAGAATGTTTTCATGAGGTTTTTCTTTTGAGTAGGTCCTTCATTGTAAATACTACATCGACCTATGTTATAATGCTCCATGAGAAGTATGTATTCTTTCATCAAGTTGTTGAGGTACATGTGTGATTAAACATCGAGGATGATGTCCCCCAAGGGGGAGGGTTCTGTAACAACTCTAGTGAAAAAATCCATTAATAAAGTTAAAAACAATAATCATGGTCAATGGGACTCTTATTCGAAGTTGAATGTTGGGCAAGGCATCCGAGGGGTGCTCATTTGGTTGTTTCTGGTTAAGTAAATTGGAAAAGGCAATGGCGTGTTGTGTGTGGAGCATGATTGTTCAAAGGTCTTTGTTTCAGCCGAATGTATGCCCCAGGAAGTTTGTACACCCCTCCATGTGGGGGGTGTAGGTGGAGTTTGTCCCCCACGCAGGGGTCTAGGGGGGCCAATCCCCCCCTGCTAGGGGGTCCAGGGGCCAACAATCCCCCGGCGAGGGCTTGGGGGCAGCGCCCCCAAAGCTAAAAACATATGTAAAATTGCCCTGTAAAAGTATAGTAATTTCTAGTCAATCTGGGCCGTTCATTAGGCAGATGATCTGACGGTATAACTTATGTTTAGTTTAGGGTTTTTTGCCCTAGAAGGAAACCCCTCTCTTTGTATGAGGGCATTATATTTGAGGTTGTGTAATAGACATGTATTCTGTGTGAGAAACAGAGAGGTGAGACTGTGAGAGATAACATAGGATATTACAGCGAATCTGTTGTAGGTTGTGTCTCCTCATTTTGCTAGATAACAGAAAGGAAGGACTGGCTATTCGAGGTGGATGTAGCCCAAACTAGGTGAACCACGTATATCTGTGTCTCTCTTGTTTTATGTGTTTTTTGTGTTTATATTTC
The DNA here is from genome assembly GCA_000404065.3 of Pinus taeda. NCBI lineage: Eukaryota > Viridiplantae > Streptophyta > Pinopsida > Pinales > Pinaceae > Pinus > Pinus taeda. Next base: position 74,347 of record APFE031595975.1, on the reverse strand, counting down.
TGCCATATTTTGTGTTCCATTGCTCCGTAATATATAATTTTCTAACAACTGGTATCAGAGCCGAAGGTCTATTTGGCTGATAAACTCACAGGAAAGAAGGGTTCCTCATTCAAGTGGGAGCAATGGCAGAAGATGGTAAGTTTAGGGTCGATAAATTTAACAGTCAAAACTTTTCGCCGCAGAAGATGCAGATGGAAGATTATCTGTATCGGAAATATCTATACCTACCACTAGGCGGAAAAGCAAAGATGCCGACGGGTATGACAAATGAAGAATGGAACCTTCTCGATAGAAAGACACTTGGAACAGTACGGTTTTGCCTCACAACATCAGTCGCCTTCAACATTTCGAAGGAAACAACGACAGAGGGTTTGATTAAGGCGTTGGAGAAAATATATGAAAAACCCTCAGCCTCAAACAAAGTATTTCTTCTGAAACGGTTATTTAATATGAAGATGTCAAAAAGTGGATCCGTTGCAGACCATTTAAATGATTTTAATACTATTACAAGACAGTTATGTTATGTAGGGGTAAACTTTGATGATGCAGTTAGATCTCTGTTATTCTTGTGCTCATTACCAGAGAGTTGGAATGGTTTAGTAATGGCCATTAGTAACTCTATTTCTGGATCTAGTACTTTAAAGTTTGATGATGTTGTCGGCGCTATCCTTAGTGAGGAAATGTGATGGAAAAGCTCTGGTGAGACATCAGGTAATGATTTAAGTGCAGAGTCTAGGATAAGAAAAATGGAAAGAGGAAAGAGCTCAGGAAATCAAAGTAAATCAAGGAAAGGCATATCCAAATCTAGATCGGGGATAGTGTGTTGGAAATGAGGAAAGAAAGGACACCTAAGAAATACTGTAGATCTCAGAAGGGAAAAGAAGGAGATGCACAAAAAGAAAACAATCATGAAGCAAATGTGAAAGGTAAGGTGTTACAAGATGCTCTGATTCTTTCTTTCGAAAATATTACTGATTCCTGGGTGGTAGATTCAGGGGCCTTATTCCATGCCACACCTGATAAGAAATACTTTCATGACTATGTTCAAGGAGATTTTGGACAAGTTCGTTTGGGTGATGATAAACCCTGTAAAATTGTTGGAATTGGTAAGGTTCTTGTAAAATAGCAGAATGGAAACCAATGGCTACTAAAGGAGGTAAGGCATGTTCCAGATATAAAGAAAAATCTGATTTCAATAGGGCAGTTAAGCAGTGAAGGTTGTGTGACAAATTTCACATATAAAGCTTGGAAGGTCACTAAAGAAGCCTTGGTAATAGAAAAAGGCGAAAAGGTTGGTACATTGTATTTATGCAATGGTATTTCTAACTCTGTTTAATGCTTTAACTTCCAAAGGAGTAGATGCAGCGTTATGGCATCATAAGCTCGGACACATGAGTGAAAAGGGGATGAAGATTCTTCACTCAAGGAATTTGTTGTCGGGTTTAAAGAATGTTGTTTTGGACTTCTGTGAGAATTGAATTTATGGAAAATAGAAGAGAGTCAGATTTCTCAGAGTTGGAAAAGAAAAGAAGAGCGAAAAATTAGAGCTTGTACATACGGATGTATGGGGACCTACTCAAGTATCATCTCTCGGTGGCTCTCATTATTATGTTACTTTTATTGATTATGCAACTAGAAAAACTTGGATTTATTGTATTAAGAATAAATATGATGTATTTGATACTTCCAAGAAATGGAAAGCTTTGGTTGAGATTGAGACAGAAAAGAAATTGAAGTGTCTCAAAATAGACAATGGAGGTAAATATTGCAGGAAAGAGTTTGATAGGTATTATTCAGAGCATGGGATTCACAAAGGGAAGATAGTTCCAAGAATACCACAAGAAAATGGTGTGTCAAAAAGGATGAACAGAACAATCATGGAGCGTGCAAGGTGCATGAGATTGCATGCAGGATTGCCTTTACATTTTTGGGCAGATGTTGTAGATACTGTTGTTTATTTAATAAATAGAGGGCCTTCAAGTGCCTTGAATGGTGGTGTTCCAGAGGAAGCATGGACAAGTAAAAAAGTAAACTACACTTTTTTAAAGCCTTCTGGTTGTGAGGCCTTTGTCCATATTGATAAAGAAAATAGAACAAAGCTTGAGGCAAAGTCAACGAAATGTACCTTTATTGGATATGGTGTTAATGATTTTGGTTATCGCTTTTATGATTATGAAAAACACAAAATCATTAGGAGCAGAGATGTTATATTCAATGAAAAGGTTTTGTATTAGGATCAGCTACAAGAAAAGAAACAGGAAAAAGAAAACAGAGAATACACAGTGCTTGACTATATCGCAGGAAAAGTGATGGTGCCTGAAAATCATAATGATCAATAGCCAGAACAACAACCACAACAGCAACAAGCACTTCAAACACCTGAAAGTGGTGTTAGAAGATCTACCAGGATAAGTAGACCCCCTGAACGATACTCTCCTTC
>APFE031595975.1:45261-68173 GCA_000404065.3 Pinus taeda | reverse complement strand
ATGTCTAAAGTTCCATATGCATCAGTAGTTGGAAGCTTAATGTATGCAATGGTCTGCACAAGGCCTAATATTGCACATACAGTGGGAGTTGTAAGCAGGTACATGAACAATCTAAGAAAGGAACAATGGATGGTAGTGAAATGGATTCTCAAATATTTGAAAGGTACCACAAATCAAGCATTATGCTTTGGTGGTTCAAACATTTCCCTACAGGGATATGTTGATGAAGATATAGCAAGTGAGAGATAATAGGAGGAGCACTACAGGATATGTATTTATTGTTGGTGGAACTGCTGTCAGTTGGGTTTCAAAAATCCAAAGTGTTGTTGCACTTTCAACAATAGAAGTAGATTATGTTGTTGCTATAGAGGCTAGTAAAGAAATGATTTGGTTACAAAGGTTTGTGGGTGAATTGGGTAAGGAGCATGATATGGGCATGTTATACAGTGATAGCCAAAGTGCCATTCATATTGCAAAGAACTCGACATTTCATTCCAGGACTAAACACATACAGCTCAAGTACCATTTCATACGATCAGTATTCAAAGATGGAGAGTTGAAGCTGGAAAAGATACACACTAGCCAGAATCCTACAGATATGCTAACAAAAGCTGTAACCAGGGAGAAACTGAGAATATGCTCAGTTTCAATTGGTATTCAAGGATGATGATGAAGATGACAAACAGCCAGGTCCAAAAGATGAGTTATTGTCCAGCAAATGAAGCAGCGGTGGAGTTGCTACATTCATTCTCCAAATGGGAGATTGTTGTGTGTGGAGCATGATTGTTTAGAGGTCTTTGTTTTAGTTGGATTATACCCCAGGAAGTTTGTACACCACTCCAGGTGGGGGGGTGAGGGGGGGACTTGTCCCCCCTGCGAGGATCTGGGGGCCAGCAGTCCCTTGGCGGGGGCTCGAGGGCAGCACCCCCGAAGCTAAAAATAGATGTAAAATTTCCTTGTAAAAGTATAGTAATTTCTAGTCAATCTAGATCGTTCATTAGGAAGATGATCTGACGCTAGAACTTATGTTTAGTTTAGGGTTTTTTGCCCTAGAAGGCAACCCTTCTCTTTGTATGAGAGCATTGTATTTGAGGCGGTGTAATAGACATGTATTCTGTGTGAGAAACATAGAGATGAGACTGTGAGAGATAACAAAGGATATTACAGTGGATCTACTGTAAGTTGTGTCTCTTCATTTTGTTGGATAATAGAAAGGAAGGACTGGCTATTCAGGATGGACGTAGCCCAAACTGGGTGAACCATGTATATTTGTGTCTCTCTTGTTTTATGTGTTTTATGTGTTTATATTTTTGCCATATTTTATGTTTTCCATTGCTCCGTAATATATAATATTCTAACATGGCCAAGGGTTTGGAAAGCAAAAATGGCATTTCTGGCACATTTATTTATGAAAATAATGGAAATTAGGAGAAAAAGGAGGTAAAAGGTCGCGGGTTGAACGTAAGGGGGAAAATGAAGGAAAATAATGAAAAATGAAGAAAATAGAGGCCTCATTCATAAAAATGCTTATGAGAATCAGTTGGTAACCTTTTGTCAATTGAGTTTTGGAGATCTTTCATTATTCTCTCTCTCTCTCTTATATTCTTGGACACTTAGAGTTTTCTTGGAGTAATTTGGCATTGGAGAAATAAAGGCAAAGAAGGCAAGACAAAGAAAAGATCAAGTAGAGAAATGCATGATCAAGCAGATACAACAAGCTTCATTACAGGTATCAACTTGCATGTGTATTTTCCTTTCTAGATTTGGCATGCATGGGATTGCATGTGTTTCTTTTATACCACGACATGGGTTTTTCCAGTTGTGACAGTATTTTCAACCTAGCCTTTCCATTTCTTGATAGTTTTGATAAGATGGGTTCTCTTGTTTGGTTTATGTGGGATGGCCAAATTGGATTCAAAGATGGGGGGGTGGATCTCCAAATTGACAAATGCATGGTATAGTGGTCCTTGAATGGAATGTGGATCATGAAGCCACTAGCATAGTAGCCCTTGAACCATACTATGGGCTACGGTAAATCTAGATTGTTTGTCTTGGTGGGCCTAGGAATCCTTTTCGGTCAATTGAGGGATATACGGTAAAGCCAAGAGGTAGCTTGTCTCTCCATTGGGCCTAGTGGTCCCAGGATGGGATGCACGGTAAAGCTTTGAGAGTATGTCTCAGTGTAAGGCCTAGTGATTCCTAGATCAAATTGTGGATTGCAGTAAAGCTTGAGAGAATAAGAGGCACTCAAATTCCTCACATTGTAGGCGGAGAACTCTGGTAGCATCCATGCTTGTTGGTGTTTTTGGTGTGTTCTATGAGTCCCACATTCATGTTTGGATATGGGATGGGGGTGATTGGATGAAGAGAGACTTGGCTCAACCATTCTATGGTTCATAGTGATTCTCAAATAAGTATGAGATCCCTACACTTAATATTGTTGTTTACACCTGTAGTTTACATGTTGATGACATGTTTGAAGAAATGTCTGTCATGGCTAGTAAGGGTCTCGTAATAGTCTTGTTCAACTTATTGCTTTTGCATCATTGTTTCCCTATACTTTTACTGATTCTAAGCTATCACTCCATTCTAGGCCGTGACATAGGCTCTAGGCCTGAAAAAGGGGCTTGAATCCCAGGGTCGTTGGCACATAACTTGCAAATTTGGTTTCTAGTAGCTGGAAAGCAAGCCCGTGAAAGTGACTTTAGGTTGTTGTTCACTCCCTCGCCTGTAGGATGAGCGTGATTGTGGCCTAATAGATCCAATACATCAATGGGACCCATGGACAGGCTGTCTAAGTGGCTGACATGTCTCCTGAGGATTCTGAAGCTGATGTTGGATGTTTGTGTGTGATGTTTCTGTTGATTCCACTTCCATAAGGTCCCATAGGGGGTCAAATATGATCATAGTAGCCTCTCATCTCATGTTTACCCCAATTGGCATGGCTACTTGGGTGGATGTGGGAGGAGGGTGTTACAGTGCCTTTCTTATTGTTGCAATCATTGGTCTCTTGGTTGCCCCATCTTGAATTTGTTTTCAATTTTGCATCTCTTGCACCATTGGCATCTATTTGCACTCTTGCATAAGCATATTTCTAATTGTATTAACAAACACAAGTGCTCTATTTGGATTGGTAATTGTTTGATGAAATTGAATTGAAAATAAACAGTGTGGATTAATGTTGTCTTTCCTAATTGATAGCTAGTATTATTGTGACATTGTTTCTAAAATAATAACTCTAGTTTTTCATTGCTAACATTGATTATTGCTCTGCATTGATATAATGGAGATAAATATCTCTTCTGGATTTACTAGCTTCATTGATCTAAGTCACTCTTAAAGCACTTAATCTTGTCGGATCATAATTGTAATAAGAGAAATCTTGAAGTAATCTAATTATGTGCATAAGGAATTCAATGTTTCTCTTGTATATCTAAATGGAATTCCATTGTTATAATTTCGAAGATTCGCTAATTATGCAGAAATATCCTTATCAAGTTGGTGAAGGAAGCATTGATCTTGTCAATTTAATTGTCTACTTCATGAGAAATTGGTAATCTTGGCAACATTTTCTGGCACCGCTTATTTTGAGCACTTTCTCTTATGGTGAAGATTGCCTCTATTAATTGTTAAGTACTTCACTATTCTAAATTGAGATATTGTTAAGTACTTAAGAACTTTAACAATATCACCTTAAGATTAATCACTCATATTGTTCATTTTAGGACTAGTTTTGCACTGATTAATTTACCTCCAAGCATAAGCTTCATTGATAGATAGATAGGACCACCTTTCTCACCTAGCTTGTGAAGTCTAGACCCTCTTTAGTGGTTAGCACGGTGACCTTGCAGTCGTTAGAGCCACAATCTTTGTAGTGCCAAAGGCATCGAGTGGTTAGTGCTCAAGGGGAGGGATCCTTAATCAAGCCATAGCTTGCTTCCCCTTGGTTTCTCTCTCACAACATACTCTAGAAACTAGCTTAAAAATAATTGAGATGAAGGATTTATTTAGATCGGTATCTAATTTAAAATAAACCAATATTTTTCATTTTACTTAGATTATAGGTGTTACATTTCATATAGGATAGTGAAGCATCCTAAAGTAGCAAATTTTCATCTGGTTACTTGGTATATAATTAACACAAATCAAGTATTTGACTCCATTAAGGAACTGGTCTTTCATGACAATATAATATGATCTCTAAACTTTCTAGATTAACCAAGTTTCTAGGCCATTCAGTTGTCTCCTGGACTTGTCGGTTCCCGACAAGTCTTACATCTTCACATTTCATAGGGAACACCCCCCATAGGCTGTTGTAGGGGGACAACTAGAACAAAGAGGGTAGGGATAAGAGTGACAACCCTCATCCCAAGTGTTGTCACATCTTACTTGTACAATTTGGACGACAACAACCATCATAATAAAAACTGATAAAAGTGCACTTTTAATACATTTGCTTTGAGCAGATGAGGGAAGGTTATAAAAATACAATATAGAAATGTTATTTCCCAATATTTGTACCTATCGCATTCCAAAATCCATTTACTATAATCATTTGAAAGCAGGGGATGACTTGCATTTTTATTAAACTAAGGGACCATCTCATGAATACAAGACAACCCTGAGTTGTCTTTGCTCAAAAGGGGCCTTTTTAGCCCAAATTGGAAAACCAAGTGTATAATTAGGTGGAAATTATTAGAACATACCATTTCCAACTGAAATCACCCAATAAGAATGAAGAATGAGGATATTGGAGACATTTTTCTGAGGTGGGTGAAACTGGTTTAAAAATTATGAAATTGTTAATTTGTCAAATCAATTGCAATAAATTGACACAAAATTTGAGGAATTTGAAATATTTTTTTGTCATAAATGCATCTATCTTCAGTCCCATATGCTTATTTCTAATTAATGACATTTGTATAGTCTTCGACGGGCATTTTTCTAAGTCTAGTTTTATACATTTGCTTTATGTTCTTGATAGAACAATTCAATAACTTAAGTCACTAGTTTAGAATTTTGACCGCCAGAATTACAAATTGTGCACTAGTGTTAATAAATCATTCATCCAAGTATGATCATGCAATCTCTGTGTGCATGTGTATTTTATGGCTTGCATTTTACACCAAATGTCCATCATAGTAAAAATTGTTAAAAGTGCACTTTTCAAACATCCATTGTGTCATGATAAGGGAAGGTTATTAAAAATCAATAAAGGAATTTTATTTCCCAATATTTGTACATATCGCATTTCAAAATCCATTTACTATAATCATTTCAAAGCAAGATTCACTTGCATTTTTATTAAACTAAGTGAACATCTCATGAATACAAGACAATCCTAAGTTGTTTTTGCTCAACATACACATTTTTAGAACAAATTGGAAAACTAGGTATATAATTAGGTGGAAAATAGTAGAACATGCCATTTCCAACTAAAATCACTCAGGAAGAAGTAAGAATGAGGGTATGGTGGGCATATTCATGAGGTGAGTGAAATTGGTATAAAAATTGTGAAATTTTCAGTTTTTCAAATCAATTGCAAGAAACTGACTCAAAAATTGAGGTATGTGAAAGAGGTTTTTGTCAAAAATGCATCTGCCTTCATCCAAATAGGCTTATTCCAAATTAATGACATCTATATAGTCTTTGGTGAGAAATTTTCTAAGCACATATTTTCACATTTCCACTTTGTTCTTAACAGAACAATTCAATAACTTAGGTCTCTAGTTTAGAATTTTGACCATGAGACTTACAAATTGTGCACAAGTGTTAATAAATCATTCATTCAAATATGATCATGCAATATCTACATGCACTTGTATCCTTAAGGCTTGCGTTTTAGACCAAATGGACTTCATAATAAAAACTATTAAAAGGGCACTTTTCATACATCCTTTCTATCATGATGAGGGAAAGTTATAAAAATCCAACAGAGGAACATTCTTTCCTAGTATGTCTACCTATCTCATTCCCAAATCCATTTACTATAATCATTTCATAGTCAAGGCTGGCTTGCATTTTTATTAAACTAACGAGACATCTCATGAATACAAGACAAACCTAAGCTGGTTTTGCTCAAAACGCACCTTTTTAGCCCAAATTGGAAAACCATGGGAACAATTAGGTGTAAAATAGTATAACACACTATTTCCAATAGAAATCACTCACGAAGAATGAAGAATGAGGATATGGCGGGCATTTTTATGAGGTGGGTGAAACTGGCTTAAAAACTACAACATTATCATTTTTTCAAATCAATTGTAATAACTAACACATAATTTGAAGAATGTGAAATAATATTTTGTCACAAATACATCTTTCTTCAGCCCCATAGGCTCATTTCTAGTTAATGACATTTATACAATCTTCGACAGGGATTTTTCTAAGCCCTATTTTGTACATTTTCACTCTATTCTTGATAGAACATTTCAATAACTTAGGTCACTGGTTTAGAATTCTGACCGCGAGACTTACAAATTGTTCACAAGTGTTAATCAATCATTATTGAATTGTGATAATGCAATCTCTAAGTGCATATGTATGTTTAAGTCTTGCATTTTACATCGAAAGTCCATCATCATAAAAATTGTTAAAAACACACTTTCCATATATCCATTATATCATGATGAGCAAAGGTTATAAAAATACAACAAAGGAATTTTCTTTCCCAATTTGTGTACATATTCCATTCTCAAATTCATTTACTATAATCATTTCATAGTCGGGGTTGGCTTGCATTTTTATTAAACTAAGGGGACATCTCATGAATACAAGACAACCCTGAGGTGTTTTTGTTCAACATGCACCTTTTCAAACCAAATTGGAAAACCAGGTGTATAGTGAGGTGGAAAGTATTAGAAAACACCATTTGCAACTGAAATCACTCAAGAAGAATGAAGAATGAGGGTACGATAGGCATTTTTCTAAGGTGGGTCAAATTGTTTTAAAAATTGTGAAATTGTCATTTTGTCAAATCAATTACAAGAAACTGACACAAAATTTGAGGAATGTGAAAGACAATTTTGTCACAAATACATATGTCTTCAAGCCCATAGGATTGTTTCCTATTAATGACATCTATACAATCTTCAACGAGCATTTTTCTAAGCCCAATTTTGTGAATTTGTCCTATGTTCTTGACAGAACAGTTCAATAACTTAGGTCACTAGTTTTGAATTTTGACCAAGACAATTACAAATTTTGCACAATTGTTAATATATCATTCATTCAAATATGATCATGCAATATTTGTGTGCATTTGCATGTTTATGGCTTGCATTTTACACCAAATGTCCTAGATAGTAAAAATTGTAAAAAATGCAATGTTCATAGACTAAATGTTGATTATAAAGGTTATTATATACAAGTTTAAAACATCATTTTTATTATATATAAATTTTAGTATTCATATAAATGACTAAAAACCTAGTTTTTTGGCATCCTCACCATGCATCCTCAGTGTGCATCCTCAATGTCCATCCTTCGCATTCATCCTTTGCATGCATCCTTCATGTGCATATTCATCATTCATCCTCAACATGCATCTTCCATGTGCATCGTCAACATGCATCCTCAATTTACATCCTCCATGTGCATCCTCAAAGTGCATCCATAACCTTCACTCTCAACTTTGATCCTCAACATCAATTCTCAACATGCATTCAACTCTAATTCAAAAACATCATTGACCATGGAAATAAGGGCCTGCTCTGTCATGCCATCAGCTGACAGACAAGGTTTCTAAGTTGAGATTTTCTTAGTGAGAAAGTTCCAAGAGAGCGTTGATAAATGGAATGATAGAAGCAAGTGCCCAGAAGGTATGCTTAATATACTCTTAAGAGTAGGAATGCATCAATTTCGTTTTGGAGAATTTAATTTCAGAACTGAAGAGGTAGATGCAACTATTTTTAAATATGATCATGAGTCGAAGAAATTGGTGATTTTTGGGCATAAGGTTTATTTGGACCTTGATTTGGTTGCCGAAGTAACTAAAATACCACACAGGATAGGAGTAATTTTGGACCACTTCAAAACCCCCAAGGTAGAAAAGGCTGAGATGGCCAACAAAATCTATGGAAAAAAATAGGTGTTCCCATAAATGGTTTAAAAATTAAAGATGTTCCCCTAGGATTATATAGAACCCTAACTAAGATTGTCCTCATGACCAGTATGAATCACCACAAGTAAGATATTTCTGATGAATGCATGAAGTTGGTCATACACTAGGTTGAAGACTTTGCCATAGATGTACCTTTTCTATTGGCTAATAAATTGCACCATGCATTGTAGGAAAGTAAACTTAAGAGGGTCAAGTTTAGGTAAATGAGCACATTGCAAAAAAATATTGACTTGTATCAACCTAATGTTGTGCGATCAAGTTGTCCTAAATAAACATACAATAGAAGGTGTAAAGTCCAGAAAGACAATGAAAAAATACCTCAACATTCTTCGGAGAAGAATATGGAAGGGGTTGCTCCTGCAACCACTTCACAACTACAAGAAGAATTTTTGGAAGAAAATATGGAAAATGTGGGAAGTGACATCAATCCAGTGAACCTTGATGAATTTTTTTTTGTTGCGACTTTGGCAAGCTTAAATACATGCCAAGATGCAAATATGATGTAGGGATTTTTCAAATTTGAATAAGAATCTATTGATGATGGTATTTGTTCTTCTTTAGAGGGTCAAGATGATTCTTGTATATGGAGTTATGAACTATGCATCACTAAGGATAAGAAGATTATTAACTCACGCAGCAAGTTGCAGATTTAGAGAAATATGAAGAGTGATTATCTTCTCCACGGGTTCACCATGATTCCTCAAAAGAGAGTTGTGAAATATGCATGAATAAGAATCAACCAGTTCTTCATCTGAAGGTGGAAGTCACAAGCTTGTGGAAATTTCTAGTGGACAGTGAACATAGGGAAAAGTTATCTAGAGATAGGTATGAAAGATATATTGAAGAGTTGAAAGATAAAGCATCTAAAGTTATAGATGATATAATTAAGGGACTTAATGATATGGAAGAAAGATATAAGGCTAAAATGAACAAATATGCAACCAAGATATTGGAGCTTAAAAATGAGCTTAAAAACAGGGTTGAGGTTCTTAATAAACCACCTATACAAACCTACAGTAAAACTTATGCAAGAAGTGAAGGAGAAAGAACAATATATTCATTCTTTTAAAGTTGAGTTTCAAAAGAAAACTAATGAAATATGCACGAATAAGAATCAACAGGTTCTTCATATGAAGAAGGAAATCACCAGCTTGCGTAAATGTATAGTGGACAATTAATAGAAGGAAAAGGTATCTAGAGACAGGTATGAAAGATATATTAAAGATTTGAATGCTAAAGAATCTAAATCTATAGATGATGGAATTAAGGAACACAACGATTTATGAAAAAAAGTATAAGTATGAAACGGATAAATATGTAGCCAAGATACTAGAGCTTAAAAATAGGCTTGAGGTTCTTAACATATTGCCTCTACGGGCCTACATCCCGCCTAGAGTAAAACTTATGCAAGAATTTATGGAGAAAGAACAATATATTCATACTTTAAAGGTTAATTTTCAAAACAAAATCAATGAACTGGTTACTAAACATAGGGAGGAGATAAAAAATTATGAAGAAAGGGCTAAAATGATGAAGAGTGAGATTCAAAAGAAAGATGAAGAGTTGAAAGATGGTAAGAATTTGAAGGTCTTGTTAGAGTTTGAACACTAACTAAGAGCATGAGACAATAGCTTGAATTGATTTATTCAAGTAGTAGATACTAAATAAAAGAAACACAAAGTTGCCTTGCTTAAGTATCATTGGGCCTTGCAAGAGTGAGAGATATTGTTGTTAAAAGTTGTTGCTACAATGGATGTTGGAGGTGATGTGTTTGGCATATCGACAATAAAGGAATCACTCAAGAACAAGATAATTAAGAAGGAAGAGCACATTAAGGAACTTAAAATAAAATTATTGGACAAACAAACAACAAAACATTTGGGATGACAAAGTGAGATACAATATTTACAATCCCAAATTCGTGCTTTGTAGAGTAATCCCAAACCACTTGCACTTCTAATTTTGTAGATTTCAGATCAACGAGATTTGGAGTCTGAATTGCATCGAATTAAATTTAAATTGATACAATCAAATGATACTATTCAAAAAAAATATAAATAATACTCTGAAAACTATAAGAAGCATTTGGACTTTTTGAAGAAGCACACTACTAAGAAAATTAAATTGTAAAGCAACTTGATACAGCATAAGGACAAAGTGAAGGAGTTTAAAGATAAATTACAAGAAGATGATGCAACCGTTCCAAAGAACCAGAGGCTTCTACACAAGGCAAGAGAGATTGTACTGCATTAGATTCTTGTGAAGAGGAGGGCTTCTAGAAACCTTCCAAGCATCCTAGAGTTCCATAACAACAATATTTTTATATGTTATTACTGTAAATAAATTGTAATGTTTAATATAAAAATGTCTTTTTATCTGATAATGTTTTTATTTATACAAACAATGTATTTTTTATGTAATTAATTTCTTTCATTTAAATAAGAAACATATGGTTCTTTGTTATTCATAGAATCAAAAAGACTTACACAATCAAATAAGAGAGAAATCATGTTTCGATACTAGTTATAACCTATGTTGCACGAGGACCTATCCCTACCAAAAAATCCTGCGTACCTAACGTTCCAGCATACTGAGGACTTTTACAAGGTTTGGCAACATCCCCAATTTTTTGGGGACTTCATTGGGGACCTAGGGACTTCCAATTCATTCCCAATCCATCCCAGGTATATTTTGGGGACTTTCTAGGTACCGTTAAACCGTCCCCAAGGAAAAAATGGTATGTCTAACAAGATTTTGGCTAGGTTTAATTTTCTATTTGAATCGACTTTCTTGTTGTTTTAGATGAGATTTTATTGTGAAAAAGTTGTTGTTTATGCTAGCTTCCAAAGATAACTGCTAAAACTACTCTTGTTGAATGTTGCCATTTATTTTCTCCTCTCTTTGTCAATTAATTGTCTAAAGCAATAACCCTCAGTGTTGGAATTCAACCTATAATTATTCGTGCTTAAAAACGACATCCCTTTAGAAATAATTAATAATTTTGCCAATGTTTACTTCCTGTGGCATGAATAAGGGACACATTATTATTGATAAAACCCTTCTAATTTTGTCTTGAAGGTGAATTAGTTTGTCTTTGAGATTGTTCTTATGTGGCACATTTAACAAGTTCTAAACCCACTCATATCCTACAATAAATTTGTTGAACTATGTTCACCATTGTTTGCAGGGAATTATTGGGTTGTTTCTTTGATTTGTGTTGTCCTAGCATACATAAATTTTTTCCCTCAAATAGCGAAGGTTGTGTGGATGTTTATTTTTAAACACAACCCCTTGTTTGAATTAAATGCTACCAACAATGACTCATTTTAGCACATTTCCTCTTAACACTGATGTTTTCAAAACTTTTGTTTGCACTTACTTTGTCTGAGAATAATAAACTAGGATTCAAGATTGTTTTACATGTCAAACTAATCTAAAGAAACCACTATGTTTAAGGCTCTAACACACTTTGAAACTTTTCTCACTATGCCAAGGAAGTTGAATTTGTTTAACTTGGCCATATTAGCAGCATTAGCTGTAAGAAAAGCCCTTTTTTCTTTCACATGATTAGGAAAATATCTAGTGTGGTTGACCAATCAAACTTGGCTTTTATTTGACAAACCTAACAAAAGAGAGGGTCGATTTAGATGTTGAGATTGGCAATCTTAGGAATTTGATCCAAGGTTTGATTTTGACAAAATTAGTATGCTTTCCAACTGGGATAATAAGGTGAATTAGTTTACATGCAAGAATTTCAACCAATAAAAATAAAACATAATTTTCTTTTGGAGTTCACCAAAAATAACAAGCAATACAACTAGCTCTAGTAATTCAACCCAAGTTTTTTATTTGACATTTATGAGAAGACATATTAGGTCTTTGAAAGGCCAAATTAGCAAGAGTTATTGTTTTAATGCTAGGCCATTTTGACCATCATATAGGTAGAAACTCTCCAACTAACTATGATGTGTGATTCTAGGAGAATAGTTCACTTGCTCAACATTTATCTTGACTCATCATCCTTCAAGTAAAAACTTCAACTTGAATTTGAGATTTGAGATTATGTGTTTGGTTCTGTAAAGAAAAATCATGTTTCCACAACTTTATTCCACGGGAAGAAAAGAGCATAATTTTATAATCAAGAGATATAAAATTACACTTAGTCGATACATAATTTGAATATATCATTCTCTTTGGACCAATAGCCTTCATGGAGAGCATATTTGCCTTGGAATTTATCTCTTTGTAGACAAGTTCATAAATTTCATTATTTTGCATGCAATGTTGCATTTTGATCATCCATGACCTTTTTCATTTTTTCCAATCTCATACTTGTTTTATTAGCACCAAGTTGTACAATATTTTCAGTTTTCTTCCTTTGGATTTCAATTACTTCCCTTGGAATTTCTTGGTTTCCCCCACTCTACCCTACACCATTTATTAAGGATGGAACATCCATTTGATTGTGAGTGATTGAATCCATCATCAACAAATCAACAATAGTTGCTCCACACAGTTCTCGTGTTTCACTGTGTTTCGCAAATGCAACAACAATTGTCCATTCATTTAATGTGTATCATCAATTGGTCTAATCACACTGACCTAGCACAGTTCCTAAAATCAACACTATTTACCATGTCAAAGTGCACATAAAATATGTACTTTACTAAAAGTACAATGATGTATAACATAAGAAATATCAAAATTGAAAATTCAGAAAATTTACAGATTTGTACTCTCTTTTTACAGATTTATACTCTGTTTTTTTACTATTCCACAAATTTACAGAGTTATTGATTTACACAATGTGTTGTAGATTTATGTTGTTAATTTAGTATTTTACAAATCTACATATTTACGGATTTAGTGAAAATCACACTCCCACTAGAGGGAAAGTTGCATTGTTTATTTTTTGTTTGAACCTTTTTTTTTGCCTTGCACTTTTCAAAGCAATTTGATTCACAATAAGCTTCCTCACCATATTTTCTTATTGGCCTTGATCTTGCAAGATGATTACTTATCTGTAAGGACATATTAATAGTCAAACACATCATCATGAGCCCTCACACTATAAACTTAAATAAGAATTATATACCATTTAAAATTATAACATACTTACAATTGGTGGAGCAATCAATGATTTATTCGGTTGCTTCACCCATGAGTTAAATAGTTGTTTTATTTTGTGATAAGTGACATTAGGAAAGCAAGATGCTAACCGTGTCATAGTTTCATTATTGAGTGGATTTCTTGTCTTTTCACAGTCAACACGAAGTTGACTTCTAATGGTTGAATGCACGAATCTTCTTTCTTTGAAGTTCTAGAAGGTACCATCTAACCTCATAACAAGCTTGAAACTTGTGCTCACATCGCATTTACAAGACACAATTTGCCATGTTCAAATGTGTTTCTATACTCATTAGCAACCCCTCTCCCTCCTCCTCTATTGTTGTTCAAATTTTTCATTGCCATGTGCTTATGTTCCATCACTTCATTCCTTAACGTTCCTAAGGTATAAGAATGAATAGCCCTAGTCATATCAAAAGCATGGGCCCCTTGGCTATGCATATAACGAATCATATCATCTCCTAAAAAACATTAACATAATCACAGTAACTCACTGGCAAGGAATCCAATCCTATATCGATATTCAATCAAAAAAATTATTGTGAATGATTCAAAACCATAATGTTGAAACAGATTATACAATGAACTTAATAGAAATTCAAATTCTGGATTTTAGAAATCTGTGGTTCATTTTCTATTGATTTAAGCTTCAGAGCATCCACAGTAATATCCAATATTTGTCAACATTTCAAATCCCAACAGGGACCCATCATCAGGACTATTTTGAATTAAGATAATAGAAGAACTTAATCATAGGATAAGAAATTCAAATTGACATGCCTTTCCTCATACACATTTGCATCATTTCCTTTTGTACTGTGTAAATGCAACATGTGGAATTGTTTATAACACTTCCACAACCTCACCAACTTTTTATACTTTTCTTCATTTGGCAAGCCTTCAATAACCTTCAATCACAATATTTTGTTAGACATGATTACTTAATTTTCAATTAAAATTACATGAAACTGTGAGCTAGTTTCACTTATATGCCATCATGAAATCATCATTTATTGTTCATTAAAAAACCACATAAAAAAGGTTACATATGCTAACATTAGGATGGGGTTGGGCAAAGGGACAAATAATAAAGCATAATTTCTAACATCAAGATTGTAATTTTGAATCACATTCTCAATGATATATAAAATTATATTTTTTTCCAAGTAAAATTGTCTTATTAAACCTTAAAAATTCCTTCATGCCAAACAAGGATCTTATCTAATGTTGGTCCATTTGATTTCCCATAGTTAAGGTCATTATAGTCTTGGATTTTACGATGGTATGGTTCCTTAGGCTTACATGGAACCCCAATTTTCTCCATCTCCTCCCAAATTTGAATAGATTTTGTTTTCTCAATCCATATAGTTGGGTGAACCTTGTCATAGTCTTGTACAATTCTTTGAATTTCATGAAACACCTTGAAAATAGTCCTAATTTAAACATGGCACACACAATATATAAGCTTGGACATTCGGGCCGGAGTTAACTGCAATTGATAGGAAATGTTTCATTAGTTGTCAATTAAATAAGCGTTTTTATTTATAAAAAAATTGAGAAAGAAAGTACGTTTTCATCAACTGATCTATTTACGAGATACTTCTTGATAACATTCAATTTTCCACAAAGTAAGGTTGGTTGAGTTTAATACACTCATCTAAGTTTTCTTGCCATCCTATCATTGTTTGTTCCAAACTAGGATTGGACTCTGAATGCCTTAAAAAAAATTAGAATAATAAAGTAAGTGAATGTATCAACAACAAAGAAACTCTAAATACATTTCTAAAACTTACTAGTAGCATATTTGATGACATTCCATAAAACTTGGAAATACGATAAATAGTATCTCCATCTTGGATTTTGTTTTCATCTATAACCATGTGTTTAGATTTTCTATGGCATACACACCAAGGACATAAATTATTCCCCATTGGAGAAACATTATTATTTCATACTAAACTGCATATGGCCACTATATCATGGCACTCAAACAAATCCACTTTCGATATCCTTCCATCTCCCATTGGGATACCATCTTGCAACAGTCTATTTAACTTTTTCATCAATTTATCCTTATTTGTAGGATTAGTAGCATGTGTTAAAACCTATTTATATTCTTCCTTTCCATCCCATTTCCCAAGGCTTACACAAGACATCAAGCCATTATCTTCTAGAAACTCAAATAATATCTCACATACTTTCCCACCTCAATCATAATGCACATGAGAATCAATACCAAGTTTGAAAGAAACTTTAATGACTATATTGGCATTCCTCTCATATGAATCAACCATGAAGGAAGCATATGAATTTACTTTCTTCACTTTAACTCCATATGTGAAACTCTCGGTTCTTTCCCAACTCATATCAATATCCTCAACTTCTTTGGTCCAATTTTTTGTTTCATCTAAAACTGAAGTACAATTAGCTCCCTTGAACACACCATGACAGTTAATCCATTTCAAACATTCCAAAGCCTTATAGGTCATCCTTCATTTAATAAATACAAAAGCCATATTTCTAGGCATAAAATACTTACATATCTCTTTCATAACAATGGAATAGTTTTTTTCAAGTAATCCATCCAGGTGTTCAATAACATCCTCAATTTTGGACTCTTTATTATATTTTTTGCTCATGAAGTTCCCATTTCTAGCAATAATGTCCTTTTCTTCTACATCTTGAAGTGACTTCCCAAAGAACCATCTACCAATTTCTCTAAATTTCTTCTTCCCCTCATCTACTCTACGGTTAAACCATCCTGAGTTCTTCTTAAGACCTAGTAAGGATGCCCTAAATAAGCTTCTTAGTGCCCTTCTAGTATAACGTGTAGTTCGATATGTTGAAAAACCTTCAAGGATTTCTCCTAAAGCTTGTTCATTTGCAGAATTTGGATTTTTTATTGGTGCATTTATATCCATTTGATCATGAAATGTATTGGTTCTTTCCAATGTTTCATGACTTGTACTTGCATCTACATTCTCATTCTATGCATGTTGAAATTGTTTTCCACTAGGTAGGACTATAATTCCATTCCCTTCAACAGTTATTGGAGACAATGGCTTCTCTGTTTGTTAAACAACAATTTTGTTTGCCACAATTTGCTTGCATAATGGACATTGAGTTTCAACATTTGTTGCATTCTTGTCTACAAATGCATTGTTGCATGTTGCTTGAGGTAAATTCATGACATTATTTTGTGGTATGGAGTTATGATTTGCAAATGTTTAACATTGTTGAGGAGTAGCATAGTTAAAAAAAAAAATTACCTCCAGTAGCAGTGAATAGAAGGTCAATGTTATGTGGTCCCATAATTGGAATATTAGGCATTTCTATTTTTTTTAATCGACCTCTTTTTTGACGAACATTCTAATGATATTTTTGGGTTGAATAATACATTCATGTGTTCCAATATTTATTCACCATATGCTAGGGTTGTATTTTCTACAAAGTGTTCTAGGGTTTTATTTTCTATGATTGAGGAGTCAATTTCTAAAATGTTGGGTCTATTTGGGTCTCTGGTGAATTCTACCTATCATGCAATTGACATAGTTGAGGAAGAATAAGTTGGTTTCAAAATTCAAATTGTGTCTATCTCTTCAATATCAATAGGGGAGTGTTCTTTCCCAATATGTGTATCCATCCCATTCCCATAACCATTTACTATTATCATTTCATAGCAGGGTTTGGCTTGAATTTTTATTAAACTAAGCGGACATCTGTTGAATACAAGGAAACCCTTAGGTGTTTTTCCTCAACAAACACTTTTTAACCCAAATTGAAAAAAAGTGTATAGTGAGGTGTGTTGTAACATTTTCTTGTTCCAAAAAAATTCCCAAGAAATTTCAAAAAATAAAAAAATAAATTTCTTTGCACTTTATATAAATAATTTATAACTTATGTTATAAATAGCTATATTATTATTTTTTGACATATATTTTATTTCTTAAAACAAAAAAATGGATTTTTAATAAATCTCACCTAACGCTTCTGCGCTTTTGCATGGCACAAAATGTGCATACTTGATCAACGGTGGAGATTTGATTTTGATCCCCCTTGCCTTTCCAACATTTATCACACCAGGGGGGTGTGAAATATGTTGTTTCAATGAAACCATTTTTATGACGTGCTCGCTCCAAAGTGATTTCAAACCCATCTAATTAAAACCATTTACCGACCTGCCCCCCCACCCCGCCTTCTGAAATCACACTTTGATATCAAGTCACATCAAAGGGATTTTTATAATTCAAAACATGAGCCACACAATAAAATAATAACACCTTATTTTCCCGTTATTCAAACCATTTCTTCTATTCAGTGTAGTCAGCCACATAAAGGGAAGAATTCATAGAAACCAAGGTACAAAAATTGTCATCAAATCCATCAATTGGTGGGTATTTATTAGTTTTCTTCCTCTTAGTCATGTTCATATTTATTGAAGTCATGAAAAATAAAACAAACCAATTGAGTAAAGATTAGGAGAAAACCCAGGTACCTTTACTTCTATAAAATTAGACAAGTTTTTATTAATTGATCGGGAAGACAAAATTGAGGAAACAAAATGTGAATTTGATATATATGAAGTACAAAATTGGGCATCTTAGAAGTTCCAGGACAACGATGATGAGTTTTCTCTCTGTGAGTCACTTCTTCCCTAATTTTTATTTCTGTAGACTTATCATTTTGTGGAATTTTTGGTATGGTTTTTTGATAGGTATCTTCTAAGTGAGAGGGCTATCATTACTAAAAATGGAGAGACTTTATTATATATCACCTCTTAATAGAAAATTTAGGCCCTTCAAGTTGTTGTTTCTACCTCTCCAAATCCATTTTTTAGTGCGGTTTTATTTGAAATTTATCAGAACTTGTCTCCATAGCAAAAAAGTAGCCATATTTGAGTATTTTTTACCTGAAGGAGTTACTATTCCATAGCATAGTCTCCCTATCCTTCAAATTCCTTCCCAAAAATTTCCAAAGAAATCATTTCCATGTTGTCTTGTATTTTAGGGTATGAGAATTACAAAGTAGTAGATGAAGTGATCTTTGGTTTCTTGTCAACTCATTCAACATGAAATAAACATTTAGTTTTGCTCAATTTTAGTTAGTTTTTATCAGATATCATCCATGAACAGCTTTTAAGGTTTGGAAGTGAAAAGGCTTTCAAGCATCATTCTATCCTAGTTTACTTGTTCCTATATTTTTAGTCAGAAAATTTTTCTCAAGTAAAACTACAAAAGAAAGATTTACAGGGTAATCAGTGGTCAATTTTTCATTGGACTTCATTAGTCTGAAAACATCCTGAGGGATTCACTTTTACAAACTTTGTAGACAAATTTCTTTCAATATGCTTCAGTCTTTTACTCAGTGAGAAATTACCAAGAATTTTTCAAGAAGTCAAGCATATTTTGCAACTAAGTGAACAAAATAAGTTGGGTGATTGGTACTTATATAAAAAAAAATATTGAGATAATAGTGTATGGATGTGAAATATCTCATACTGTTTTCCAATATTTCTTCCAATCATAATTTTTTCTCTTGAGTTCATCAGAAAAATTTTGAATAGAGATTAGGCACGTTTTCTGTCAAAAAAGAAGGATGTTATTTTCAAGCTCAAAGCACAAGTGGGACCATTTATTGTAAATACTAGAGTTGCAAATAAAGAGGTAGAGTTTTTGTTAGCACAAATGAAATTTTCAATTGGAATCAGTTGGTCTTATGATGTAACTGGAAGAATTTCATCTATCAAAGTTAAGAAGTATTCTACTCCCAATGTTATTTTATCAAAGCCAAAGATTGAAAAATATGCAAAAAAAGACACTTGGGAACAAGGCATGTTAGAAAAATTACTAGAAGAGAAGAAGCAGAACAATCAATAAGAATTAATGTTTTAGCAACTCCCTAGTAGAAGGAAAAAGAACTCAAGAGGGTAGTTGAGAATGTTTCAGAATCAGAGGGAACTGAGTTTAGAGTTCACAAAAGATAGAGAACAAGGGATGTATAAGAGTCTATATAAGAAACTAGATCCTCATATATTTATTCACCAACTATAGTTTTTCTTTCACGCAAGCCAGTTTTCAATTTGCAACAAATCGAAACAACAACAAGACAATATTCTCCTTCAACTCCTAATCAAAGTATTTTCTCCAAATTCATGGAAATTAAGAAGAAGAATGAAACTCTAAAGTTAATGACTTACTCTCATTTTTGGAAGCTAACCTATTTCACAAAGAACATATTGTTCTAAGCTCTAGATGTTGGAAAAGGACAATTTCAATTAGCTTTACTTGAAACCAAGGTCCTAGGAGCTAAAATTGAAGAGTTCAAGACTTTTGTGTTTTCTTTTAATACTAAACATATCCATCCTATTGATCAGATTGAACTTCACGGACGTATAGGTTAAATGATTTATTCTACCCTAACTAGGTCAGTAATAAGTTTATCAAAATTGAAAAATTCATTAAATAATATTATTTTTGAGTTAAAGACGGAGAGAATGTATTCTCTTGCTAAAGACACCAGAATCAAACCATTGGAGGATATTGTTATTAAATCGGGTTTAGATCCTCATGATATTAATGTTGTCTAGGATATTATAAAAAATAGAAAGGCATATATTCAATTTCTTCATAAGAGATTAAAGAAGCCTACTATAGAACATCCATAGACATAGGAAGCTGGAGAGCTTGAAAAGGAGAAAGAATTTATTTTGAAAATGATGATTGAACAAAACTTGCAAATATAGAAAATGGATTCCCAGATGGAGAAATTATTAAAGGAAAAGGAGTAATCATTTCCTTTCATATCTCAAATATGTTCAGAAGTAAATGAGGCAACATAAAAATTATCAAAGGCTCTATCATCCCTAAGTTTAATGAATCAGTTAATTGATAATTTGAAAGCAGCTTTGAAAAAGGACGAGAAAGTAAAAATAACCTTTGATAATTCTTTAATTACTGAAATCTAGAAAAATTCCAGGTTGCAAAAACAACTTGAATGGAAACTTAATCAGATTGACAATGCTCAATATTTAATACAGGCTAAAGAGAAGATTTGGATGGAAGTAATGTCTTCTGTATCTTACATTTGGTCATCAATTGAAATTGTTGTTGAACAGGAAGAGTTGTTGGAATGAGCAACAAAGTCCATTGATGATATAAAAGACAAGTTGGGAAACAAACCCAATCAAGCAAACAAGATCATTAAGTTTTTAAATGCAAAGACAAAGAAGGATCTAGAATAATTGGGTATTTATGATGGAGCTAGTTCATTTTCACAAACTAGAAAAATTCTAACAAAGAAAACCTTAATGTTGCAAATGAAAGATAAAAGAGTATGCAACCACACATAATTAAATTTTATAGAAAATTCTCTATTTTACAACAAAAAGGGTTTCCTTCTTTTAAAAATTCACAAGGCAAAATTGTATCAGAAGAAGAGTGTCAAATATTACTACACAAGCTAGCAATGGATAAATCAAAATTTTCTAGAGTAAAAGGTGCTCTAAGTGGTCAAAGTTTACTTGAGAAATCATTTGATGATATATTTGTTTGTTATGAATTCAAACATTTGTTCATAGTTAAATCAACCTTTAAGAAATATATAGAACTGGATGAATCTTTTAGGAGAACGATTGCTTTAACTTATCTAATGGAAGATGAATGGGAGCAACTTGTTAATCTTATTACATAGTTCAGATAATTAGGGCAACATTTCAAAAGAAAACTATATTTTAGCGGTCATTAGGAGAGTTCTAAATTTTGATCAAAATTAAAACATAAGTGAATATTATGGGATCAAATTCTCAAATCAAGGACAATTGAAGAAATCAAGTTGAAAACTTCCTATTTTTGTCAAATTTAAAGACATGGGAACCACAAACAGGGGGTTCGCAGTTTTGAAATTTTGATCACTTGTGTAATGATTATGCTTCCTTCACCAGATTGATTCCAGCACATTGGTGTATAGCACTATGTGTTACTTTTCTTATGTGGCCTTCATACTTTTCTTCTTCTTATGAAACATGTGTTTGATGGAAGCAAGTTCATTTGAATGAGGTGCAAATTTATTTATGTATCTTTAAGAGTTACAAAAAATACATGTGAGCTTTGTTCAAAGAAACCTTAATAGGCTCTCCATTATTTGTACATCTTCGTTCTGTCTAAATTACCCATATTTTTTGTCTAAAGGTTTTAACCCTAGATTCCTTAAATCCCAAGTTACAAACCTTAACTCTAAAATTATTATTTTCATCAATATATTTTAAATTGTTTGAAAATTGTATTTATATATAGAAAATATTCAAAACTTAAGGTGGCTCATGAAATTACATGTAAAAGAAGGACAAAAATCCTAAATTTCACTCAAAATTCCTTCCTTCAAAGCTTCAAAACCCCCAACAGATTCTAACAAAATTTTGTTATTCGCATAAAACCCATACATTCTTCCTTGAAAATACAAAATGAAGCTTATATATAGGAACTTAAATCCCAAGACCTTCCACTAAGCCACTTGTGGTATTTTGAAAAACCATGACCAAGTATCTTTACAAAAATGTTGGCCCCTTTGAATTTTGAAGGTTTACAAATTTTGATCTACCAGTTTTTGGGTGGGCCCCTATGAATTTTGTTTTAGTAGGTCCTCTCTATCTCTCTCTTAGATGTACTATGGTTTCTCTCTCTATTGGTTGGGCATTACCTGTGCTAGGCACTACCTTCGTGGAGCTACCACTAGTCGTGTCAATGCCAATATTGATAATTGGGGGTCACACATGTGATTGTTCCTGCTATTGTGGTGGAGGCTTTGAGTTGGAACCTACTTCTATCAATGCAATCTATGTCACTCGTGGAAATCCACTTTGAATGGCCCATTCATATAAATCCATAAGATTCCTCCATTCCTTACCATATAGAACATCAAATGACCATGCATCTATCATGTTTCCTTCTAGGTTAGTGATGACCTCGTAATCAACTCTACCTCACTTCTTGAAAATATACTTTAGTTATACAAAATTTCAAAATGATTATTGTATAATTTCATGATTTCTTGTACGTGAAAGGTATGGCTCTTTTCTCTGAAGCCCTTGGGATCTTCTTTTATTGTAATCAAACTTTGTATGAAATCTTCCTTGGGATACAGGTCTCCATCATTGTCGAAGAAGGTTGGAAGTCCCTTTCGATAGAGCACTTCACATTTCTTTTTGAAACTTTCTATTTGCTTTGTTAGTACCTCTATCTTATCCTTGACTAGCATCACCAATTCCTTCTTTCTTATCATATGGTTAGCTCTTGCTACCCATTCGTACCTATTGATGTTTACCCTCACCACCTCTTCCTTAGGCACTTGATTAAAAAAGTCTATAATTCCTTAGAGGAAAAGTCACCAACATTGATCCATAAATTGTCATGGATATTCCATTGGATAGTTCATCACAACATATATGACAATATTATATTAAAATTATGAGATTCTACACTATTACAATTTTATTTAATTTATAGATTTGTATATTTTACTGTAATTAGCGCATGCATGCAAATAGAAATTATGCTAAAAAGTAGAGAACGAAAAAATAAACTCACACACATATAATGTAGAAATTTTGAATAATTTAACACATATTCAACAGAGATTATCCTGATCATGTACTATTGCGGAAAACAT